>JAKELJ010000593.1:0-21000 GCA_025594165.1 Tamias sibiricus
ACTACAGAAGACACTCAGACCTACCAGGGAGCCCAGTCAAAGCTAGAACTCAGGTTTATTGAGGAAATTGGACAGCTTTTATAGAAGACACGGGCCAATCAGCATTAAGGTTATAGGGACACATAAGGAGCATGGGCAAATCACATTGGCGGAACCCCTGGCCTATCCTTAGGTTGGTTTTCAGTTCTTACCACACTTCAGGGGAACGCCTCCTGATTAGGCCAAGTCTGTATCAGGGAGTGAAGTTTTTCCATTCTTTCGGTGATGTGTTCTTAAGTCCCCAACAGAAGCCTAAAGTACAAAAGCCTAAAGTAAAAAAGAGCTGTTTTATAAGCATTGTACTTGAGTTGATAAAGTTCTGTCCTACGGGATGTGGGTTAACAATTCTGAAATTACTATGTATGTACACAAATTAAAAAATTACTTCAATAGATCATGGGAGCCAGCTTTCTCTATTGTTGGTATGAGAGGTACCAAATATGTAAGAGCAAAAAGTCTAGATTAATCCATATGAATAATGTATTTGAACTGAATACATCAGTATGAAAACTCATGTTTACATTAAGAGATACTAGACAGATACATATAGAAAGAATTATAGATAGGCATATTTAAGGGGAGTATTATATACACATAGATTTCTTTGTTTTTTTTTTTTTATATGAGAGTACTTAGAAAAGAATTACGTTCTAGTATTAGTGAACATAGTTTGCACCCAGATCTTGATTTCTAATTCCATTTTCAATGAAAAGGAACCAGGGCTCTTTGGAGAATGATTAATTATAGAGTTGGAGCTGGGGATATAACCAATGAATATGAAGCAACTTGTAGCTCCAAAAAGCAAGGAAGTGCTCAGGAAATCATAAAATGTCTTATGGGGAGGAGTTAAAGAGACACAGGAACCAAATTAAAGCTCTCACAATGATCAAATGTAGAACATTCTGGGCAACAAAATAAAGTGGTTTTGGAGTGTAACTCAAAAAGTATAAAGTAAAACACCCAAGCCAGTTTTGTATAGTTATTTTGCTTTCAAGGAGATGAAGCATAACTCTCCACTCCTAAAGGGTAGGATACATATGATAACCTCTTTCTGATAAGAATGTAAGAAAGGGAGGAAGCGAGTTAATTTTCCTGTGGAAATACATGGTCAACACTATTTCAGCCAGTGTTCAGGGTTGACATTAACAGCAAAAAATCGTATTGATAATGTACCCTGTATGTATACCTAATGGTATACGAGAATGGTATTTACTTCTGTTTTTTCCTCCCTAAAAGCCATAACCCAAATCTAATCATGAAAATAGTACCAGACAAATCCTAAAGGAAAATATGACTAGTACTCTGAAAAATTGTCAAGATCATCAAAAACAAGGAGAAGTCTGAGAAACAACCTGATAATAGCCAGGAGAACTATAAACAGCTAAATGTGCATCCTGATGGGACCCTTGAGTAGGAGGAGGATGTTAGGTACAAACTAGAACTAGGAGTCTGAATTCAGTATGGGATTTAGCTAACAATGTGTCAGTATTATTTCATCAATTGTCACACAATAACATACTAATGTAAAATCATCACAATAAGGAAAACTGGGTGTTGGATATGAAGAAATCTTTTGTACCTCCTTCATAAATTTTCTGTAAATATAAATCTATTATAAAACAAAAAAGTTTTAAGAAAAGAAAATTTGTAGAAAGAAATACAAAAATTAATGTGAAAAGACAGGATAAAAACTTGGGTATAAATATTTTGTATTTCCATTTATAAAGATCTCTTAAAAATTTATAAAATTAAAAATTTTCAAAAACTAATGAAAAATAAAGACATCAACTAACAGAAAAAGTTTTTTAACAAACATAATAACCCACTCAAATTTACTCCAAAAGAGAGAAATACAAATTAAAATTATAATCAATTATTATTTTTCAACACTTGGATTGGCAACAATTTATAATCTTGACAAAATACTCAATTAGAATGAGGCATTGTGATATGTTGAATGACATACCTAGCTTTGAATGTGGGGCTTTCATACATTGCTAGAAACTGCCAAATGGTACAAATTTATGATGGTAATAGGATCTAACAAATCTAAATATGCAGATAGTGATGCTGGTGATTCTAATATGCCAAAGAGAAGAATGCACCTCCTTTCAGTGAAAAGTTGAAAGGTCTCCACTTAATAAAGAAAGAAAAAATATCACATGCTGAGGTTTCCAAGATCTACAGCAAGAACAAAATTTCTATCCATGAAATTCTGTATGTGTGTGTCAGAGACAGAAATATGTGTGCATATGTTTAGTTAAACATGAGTATATGTACATATATGCACATATGCATTATGTGCACATATGCATTATGTGCATATATGTGATATATATGATATGTATATGATATATATGGAGACATTAAGAGAGAGAATGACAGAGGTGCAGAGAGATGTGACAAGGGGGTATCCAGAGATGTTAACAGTTGGTCAAAAATAGTATATGAATTTCATTATCTTGTTCTTTGAACTTATCAGTTGGAAATCTTTCAAAATAAAACAGCAAATTATAACAACAAAAAGACTTCCTCTAACCAATTTCCACACCATTTTCTACTTTATGTTTCTATGGCAAGATCATAATCCTCATCTTTGGTCGTTTAGAAACTTGTGTTCATGGAAACCCTTCCCCTATTAATAGCTCTTACAATTTTAGCTTCTGGTAAATTTTGCATTGTCCTTGAGAGGAAGTGAGATAATTGCTAGATAAAAGTCCATTAAAATTGTTCCTTGTTGTAATATTTAACACATTCTGAAAAGTGATATGAAATCAATGAAAATGTGGCTTGGCTTGTCATTCCCCACTTTTCTTCAGTTCTGGATCTTACCTGGAAACACTGGAGAATTTGTGTAATTGGTTAGGGCAATTCAATCAGTCATAAGTTGATGTATTAATTCATCTTCATTATGTCTCCTAATATATTCTGAGTAATTTTTCAAATATTGTAAGTCAGACTCTGGAATATTTTAATTTGTAATATTATTTTCCTTCAGAAAAAAATTCTTAAAACTCCATAACAGCATTGAATTTACAAACTAATAATTATTATAGACAACAATGTATTGATCCCTCAATCATCAAGTCACTTCTAAGTAAATTAAGAAATTCTAATTTTTTAAAAAAATAAAATAATTGGCAAGATTTTGTATATTACATAAGAATACATATGTACAAACTCTTAGGTAAGCTAGGTGTTCTTTTAAAAGAAAGAGAAAGGAAAATTAAATGCAATTTGTAACAATCCATTATTGAGAGACAGTTTATCTTAACTCGTCTTGAGATTTTACACCAGGACCAATTATGTTAAAAAAAAAAAAAAGCTAAAATCCTAAACATTTCACTTCTTAAGATCTGAAATGAATATTTTTGCTGGTATGCTTTCTGATTCACTTCCTTAATACTTCTTAATGTCATTATTATACTGCTCACCTAGAGGCAGAACTGTAGCATTTGAAAACAATTTGACAGTAACAGTAGCCATCAACTTAACATTGGCAATGTTTATTTGATGTCTTCAGGGACTTGCTGCCAGCATCTAATATGAAAAAATACTTGGCCTTTCAGGGAATCCTCTAAGGAGTTTGCTACCAGGAAGGAGAGGAAGAGCTTGTTTTCTGAGACATGTCTGATGAGTCTAATGATTCAAAATAGAAATGTCATTGTTGGTTTTTTCAGTGACAGAAATTCCATTATCTATTATGCCTGTGAAACATAAGTATCCTCATCAAATATACACATATATTAGAATGATATCAAACATGTAAATATATATGTATATTTATATATCATACACAAACACATATTAGAGATAATGTACTATTTTGGTAATTTGACATATCAGCGAATGTTTAGGTCTCTCAAATTTTGCTTTCTTTTTAATTCTATAGAAAGATCTTGAGGTTTAGGAATCACCATATTAAGTTAGATTTTAATAAGAGAGGTTTATAACCTTCTGCTGAATATAATATATAAAATATAGCATAGTTTAGCAAAAATAGAAATTTCAGTAAAGAGGTACCTTGCTACTTAAAGAAATACTATTTACTTGGTGGAAACTCTATATACATTACAATATAAAAAATAATAGAGGGATAAATTAAGTTTAAAACCCAAATTTTATTTTCCACAACAAGGCTTCCTTGGGAGTACAGAGAAGATGTAACTTTGGTATATTATGTACCTTGTTAGTGAAAACTTTTAAAATTGGTTATAATTTGAGCAGACATGAAAGGAATGTTTTCCTACCCCATTTTGAGTCCCCTGTGGTACATTTATACTGGGTTTCAAATCAGTCAGTCTTCTAATACCACATCATATAAAATTGATTTTAGAAAAGGTTTAAAATAGAGACTTGTCCTATTGTGACAATATTCTTATATTAAATGAACAAAAACAATTATGTGGAACTGAATTTCTTGCATTCCATTTAAGCTATGGAAAACAGCTTATAATTAGAATCAAGGATTTGATTTCTAAAATATTGCATTTCTTCATTCACTGAATTTTTATTGTGTTTACTATATACCAGGCACTTTTCCAAACCAAGTGACACCTAAGAAGGGGAATGGAAGAATTTCCCTCTGATATTAAATGTAATTTTTACTGCACTGAAGTGTATTTTAAAAATGTGTAAATTTTCATTGAGAATGGAAAAAGAAAAATATGACAAAGAAAAATTTAAATAATCATAACTATTCATGTATAACATCACTAAAAATCTGGGATTTATACTGATGTTTTGTGGAACTCAGTTCATTTATTTAAATAATCTGTTTAGTCACAAAGTAGTTTAGTAACCTTGACTAAATCACTTAACTTCTTTTACTTAAATTCATTATACATAAAATGAAATGTTTGCTAAGGTGCCTTGACCTTATATGCTTTCAGAATTTCTTTGGCTTCTGTTCTAGACTACTGGTTTTCAAATTGACATCTTTGTCTAACACAAATCCTAATCATTTAAATAACATTGTAGCTTCTGTCAGAATGATTAGCTTTTGTTTCTTAGGTGTGTTCAATTTTCTTGATTCATTGATGCCCACCCTGGCATGAAGGACATCTCTAAAGGATGTCTGCAATTTCTTAATCTTCTGGAGAAATATAGTGATTGCATTGCTATCTTATTAGGGAGGTGCCATACAGTAACATCTGAGCAATATAATTTTCACTAAATTAATTTTCATATGCACAGTACAGCTGGAAATTACATTCTCATTTAAAATGTGATGGAAACTTGTACATTAAATCCACTCATGAGAACTTTTTAATGTAAAAATTGAGAAAACTCAGATTCTGAACATCTGAGTGGGATAATTCTTCTAAAAGTTTTTTAAACTGTAACACTAAGAATGTTTTACACAGAGAATTCTTCAAGGGTTTAGGTAGTGGTATTTCAATTTTTGCAACAGGCCCAAGACCTGATATTTCCACCAGTCACAGTCAATGATTTTAGGCAGGGGTGGCTATAAATAAATGTTTGGATCTTCTGCTTAATCTCAAAGTACAATCTAGGCTAATGTATAACCACATTTCAGGAGCTCATCTTCCCTCTTTATAATTAGCCGAACTGGACATGAATGCATTTTTTATTGATCTATGACACTACTAAAGGAAAGAATTTGAAGCTTAATAAAGTTTGATTTTCTTTTGGGGGGGGGTGTGTGCTAAACAGTTCTAAAGTTGAAGCAGCATATCCCAATGCATTTAACTTTCCAGAAAAATTCAGCATCATTTCCAAAATCATGGGGTCTGGACTCTTTTGCCAGCACCATGATCCATTTGGCTTCCTAAGGAAATGTTTATAGCTTCTTAATGGCTCTGCTAGTGGGACAAATCATATATACTTAAGGTAAATGCAAAGAAAACCCACAGAACATCTTTCTTTTTCCTATCATTCACCTTTTTAAGAAACTTCTTTCTCGGACATTTTGAAGAGTCAGCCCTCTATATACATAGATTCTGCATCTACAGATTCAAGCACTTGCAGATAAAAAATATTTCAGAACAAAACTGCACCAATATTAAACATATACAGACTTTATCCCTACTATTATTCCCTTAACAATACAGCATAATGCCTATATAGATTTCTTAAGATTAGGCATAAATTGAAAAATTATTTTTGCTTTCAAGATATTATTTGAAAACACTTTTGCATTGAGTGTTGCGGGGACTGAGTGACTACAGAACAGAAATAGAAGCTTGTTTCATTATTCTCTTTTTGTGTCTTTTATGGAAAAGTTCTATAAATTTAAGAAAGAGTGAGTAAGTCTAAGAACTAATCAGGAATATGTAAATAATTTGGTTCTTCTGACTTATCCACCATAAATATGTTAAGCCTGATAATCCTGTTTAAAAAAGAATAAAAATGTTTCAATAGGCAAAAAAGTACTGTTAAATGAACTATCACTGTTTTGTGCTTTTAGAATTCCATTTATTTATCTTTCATATTCAGGCTAACACTGAAAACAATGATTCAATAATATGTTAGATTTTAAGAAAAACTTCTCCTTAAGGCAATAAAAGAACAGTCTCCTGAATGAGTAGAATTCTGAATTGAAAGGCAAAATTTATATTCCTAAATGCCATGCACAGAATAGTGGTCCACTATAGTCCAGCACTTGAGGCTGCAAGGAGACTTCCTATTCAAATATTCGAACTCCCTTCTCATGACAGAAGCCCCTGAGGCTGTTGGGGATCCTTTTTTTTTTTTCATGTACATTCTATTTTCCCTGCCAGTCTTCTTGGAAAAATTATCTCTCACAGAGTTTTGGGGAGGCTCACAAAGTGTTTAACAAACACAGTTCCTGTAGTTTCCTAGGTCTTCCTAGATCCTAATTGACAGCTTACTGTTATTTTTATTATTATTATTTTTTGTTGTTTATATCTGAATTTTTTCATGTGTACAATTCAGTGGCTTTTAGTATGGTCACAAAGTTGTGTAACATCACCATGATGTAATTTCAGAACATTTTCATCACCCTGAAAAGAAACCCCATACCCATTGGCAGTCATTCCTGATTGCCCATCACCCCAGCCCCTATGTGATTACTAATCTACTGTGTTCATGGATTTGACAATTGTGGAATTTCTTACAAATGAAATAACATATTACTGGGCCTTCTGTGTCTGTCTTTTTTTCACTTAGCATAAATTTTTAAGAATAATCCATATGTTAGCATGTGTCAGTGCTTCATTCTTTTTTACGGCTAAATGATAGTTCATTTTATAGATAGAAAACATTTTCTTTATTCATGTACTAATTGATGGGCATCAGTTTTTTTCCCCACTAAATATTATAAATAATGCCACTGTGAATAAATATACAGGTTTTTGTTGAATGTTATATTATCAGTTATTTTGGGTATCTATCTAGGTGTGGAACTGCTGGGTTATATGGTAATTCTATGCTTAACTTTTTGAATACTCCAAACTATTTCCTAAAGTAACCATACCATTTTACATTCCTACCAACAATCTATGAGGATTCTAATTTCTCTACATCCTCACCATCACTTATTATTATTGGCTATCTTGTGACTTTTAAAATAGCTTTTTTGAAGAATAATTGATACACTTGAAACTACACATTTAATGTACATAGTTTGATGAGTTTGGACATATACATACACTCTTGAAAACCATTACAACAATCAAGGTAGTAGATGCATCTATTAGTTCTAATAGTTTCTTCTTTTCCCCCACTTTTTTGTGTGGTAAGAATGCTTAACATGAGATCTACCCTTAACACATTTATAAGTGCACAATATAGTGTTGTTTACTATAGGCACAGTGTGCAAAGATCTCCAGAATTACTGATCTTGCATAAATGAAATGCTTGTCAAAGAATCAATTACAACAGCAAGGATATATTTTTATATTCTGGGTTCCATTCCATTTCGTTCACATGTATTTGTGTGTGTGTTTACACTAGTACTACATTGTTTTGATTATTGTAGCTTTGTAGTAAGTTGTAAAATTTAGAAATGTGAGTTCTCCAACTACTTTTTAAATTCCTTTGCTTGTTCTGGATCTGGTAACTCCGTATAAATTTTGGGATCATGTTTCAATTTCTGAAAAAAAAATCAAGTGTTATCTTGATAGGATTATGTTAATTCTGTAGGTCAATTTGGGGAGTGCTACTACATTAACAATATTGTGTCTAATAATCTATGAACCTTAAATAGGTTTTTTTTTTAACTTATTTAATGAAATTTTTCAGCTTTTTGTGTACAAGTCTTATAGTTCCTTGGCTAATTTATTCCTAAATATTTTATTCTATTTGATGCTATTACTATTGGAATTATGCCTGGATTTCATGTTTAGATTGCTTACTGTTAGTGTATCAGAATGTAACTGTTTTTGTGTTTTGACCTTGTGTCCTACCCTGCTGAACTCTTTTACAATTCTCCTACATTTTGTAGGAGTCTAAGGTCTTGTATGCTATAATAGTGCCATCTCTTAGCTTTTCACTATTCCTCAGCTGTATGCCTGTGTGTGTATTATGCTAGTCATAACAGATTGTCAATATAGAGGTTTTCCAGCAAAACAAAACAAAATGGAAATGACAAGGTAGTTACAGAGGTTATGGTACCAGAAGTTGCTCATTGGCCCAGGGTCAGGAGACCAGGAATGGCAAGGTATAATGAGGAAACTGATACATTGGTGAAAAGCATGGGTCTTGGAGTCAGATTGCCTAGGTAAAAGTCTCCCCCTATTACCTAAAAGCTGAGTGAATTTGTGCAAGTTGCTTAACCTCTCAGTACCTTAGTCTACCCATCTACAAAATAGATTTATGATTAACCATCTCTCATAGAGTTTTTATGAGGGTCATATGAATGAACAAAAATAAAGATTTAAAATAGTGTTTTCCATGTATAATATGCTGTATGAGTATTATCTGTTAATATTATCTAAATATCTGTAGGGATGTAATTTTTTCATTTGGGTAGAAGTCCATCCTGAGAGATAAGCATATAGTCCAGAAGTTCTACTGGTTAGTAGAACTTTGACAGTATAAGATTGACAAGTCCATGATGTTGCCTTTTTTTTGGCTGAGAGGAAAATCTAATGGATTTGCTAAGACCTACCTCTTCTATAGTCCTAGGGAAGAAGTTCTAAAGAAGCTTATCTGCACATGAGATTAGTAGGATTAAGCAAGAACTCTGTATTATGGGGTAACTGTTAAATGATATTTCTGAAGTCTAATTTTCAAACTTTTGAAATCTGAGAAACAGTAAGTATGTTTTTCCTCTTTCTCAATAACAGGCAACAGAAACATTTTGAGATATTTTGTAGGGCTACCTACAAGTTAACTTTTCTTCCAAGGTAGGATAACTCTTAGGTAATATTATGTAAATGTCAAATGCTGTATTGTATTTTCTCTCTTAGTGTAAGCATTTTCTTCTTACTTACAAAAGGAATAGGCAATGATTTTGGATGAACTTTCTGTCAAATTTTATTTTGCTGTATTTTAAAGGTATAGAAACTTTGTCTATTTGCTTATATTCAGAAGCTATAAATTTGATAGAAATATTTTTTTTTTCAGTATACTGGGAGTGTCAGCTATTGGAAGAACTTCATTGAAAATGTATCATTACACTCAAAGAATTCTTGCTTTTTTAAAATCAATTTCCTTAACAATCATAAGCTTAGGTTATTTATATCTGTTCAGTCATTATGTACCCATTTATAATTTTTAGGCATACAGTGAGTATAGATTCAAAATTAAAAATAGGGTCTGTCACACTCCAGTTGTTGGTATATGTGAATTTAGAAGACTTAGGTATTGACCTAGAGCTAGGTCTGAATTCTTTATGATAGCTCCTTTTATGATAGGAGGCATCTTTATATAGTTGATAAGATTTTGTATTAAGTTCTTTGCTTTTTAGAGAACTACAAGTGTGCCTTGCCTTATAATTTTAAAGAGGATTCTCAATGTCTATTGAATATAAAAATTAGAATATAGTTAGTTGTTCAACTTAAGATGATATTTCCCCCCACATAGGATTTATCGTAGGGTTTCATTAAACTTTGCCTCTACATTCAACATAAGATTTGTTTATAAAATGTAGAACTAATTTAAAGAAGTATTAACACTCTCATCTTAGAGCACTGCATTTGTCTTGTGAGAGCATCTAGTGTGATTTTTGTTGACTGTGCAAATTTCAGTTGAATTACTTTCCTGAGTTATGGGAGAAGACTAACTGGATGCTTTATATTGTGGGATTTGATAAGAGTTTGTCTTCCTTATGTATATTGAACTCTGGGGCCAGGGAGCCCAGATAACCTAGCCTTGGTGCCTTCTCAAAGGGCAGAGACAAATATCTCTTTTCCCAGTACTTGTGTTTAGGAATGTGTGCTGGGATTCATCCAGTGTCCCTGAGAAGGGTCAGGGGCATAAGGTAGCAATGAGTTTTTACAGAAATAGAAATCCTTTCAGGAAAAGAATATCTATACTGGCAACTTGGGATCACATGAGTTCATTGAGAGGCCTGACTTCAATGGATGCTTATGTACAAAATCTATTTGTCACTAAAAATATTTGAATTTTAGCAATGAATATCTTTTAAAAATTTGAAATAGCAGTTATCATGATTAAAACAATGATAATACTGCTCAAATATATGTAATGTTATATACATTTTATCACTTGTATAAATTAATACTAGCAAATTATAAAATTAAGACTATTGGAAACTACGGAGAGGAAAACTCTTGTTACAGCAAGCTGTATTAGATGATGTGAGGAAAGGCAGGTAATAAAGACTCTCCCTCTGAGCTCACTTTAGTTAGGTTCCTCTGAATCCTCTTCTCACAGAGTTCTTCCCCTTTGGTCTTCCATTTTCATCTTGGCACCTCCCTATTCTAGCATGAATCCCATTAAATAAGTTCAGTGAGAACCCTCTATCCTTAGTATCTGATCAAGTTTCTCATATTCCACCCATCCCTCAATATCTGACACTCTGACCTGCCTGTAGCAAGAATTCTCCCAAATTGGTTTAATCTGAAACTCCAATTTGTAATTATTTCCTCTTAGTAATTTCCTTTTCTTTTAGACCATTACAGTTTTACATAGTAATAAGGTTCATTGTGACAGATTCATACATGCATGGAAATTGCTTTACTCCATTTTAGTTCCCACTTTCCATTTTCCTCCTCTTCTCCTTCACCCTATTCTCCTTCTATTCCACTCGCCTTCTTTTTACTTATTTATTTAATTATTTTCTACAGGTGCTTCCTACATATACACAAAGTTGTAATTCCCTGTGGTTTATTTATATAAATATGTAGAGAGCTTTTGTTAAATTCATTGCTGTTTCTCCTTCCTCTCTCTCAATCTCTTTATTCTACTTTAGTGATCTTCTCTATAGTTTTACAATTATCTGATCCCACCTGCCTTTTCCCTCCATGTGTTTCTCTATATTCCACCTATGAGAGAAAACATTTGACCCTTGATTTTCTGAGTCTGGTTTATTTCACTTGGCATCCAGTTCCATCCATTTACTAGCAAATGCTATGATTTCATTCTTTCTTATGAATGAGTAAAACTTTCTTGTGTGTATGTGTGTATATATATATCACATTTTCTTAACCCATTCACCTGTTGGTGGGCACCTGGCCTGGTTCTATAATTTGACTATTGTGAAGTATACTGCTGCAAACATTGATGTGGCTGTATCACTTTAGTATGCTGATTTTAAGTAGTTTGGGATTAAATATCAAGGAGTGGGAAAGCAGAGTCATATGGTGATTCCATTCTTAGTTTTTTGAGGAACATTCACACAGAGTGATTATACTAATTTGAAGTTCCAACAACAATGTAGAAGTGTATCTTTTTCCTCAAATCTTCTGCATTTATTATTATTTGTATTCTTGATATTTGGCATTATGACTGAAGTGAGATGAAATCTTAGTATAATTTTGATTTGCATTTCCCTGATTGCTAGTGATATTGAATATGTTTTTCATATATTTGTTGGCCATTTTTATTTTTTCTTTTGAGAAATGTCTGTGTATTTCTTTTGCCCATTTTTTGATTGTGTGTGTGTGTGTGTGTGTGTGTGTGTGTGTATGTGTTCAACTTTTTGAGTTAATTATATATTCTGGATATTAATCCCCTGTCCCTGCTTAATCATTTCCTTTGCTGTGCAGAAGCTTTTTAATTTGATAATATCTCTTTTATTGATTCTTGGTTTTATTTCTCATACTTTGGGAGGTCTTGCTAAGGATGCTGGTGCCTGCAACAATATATTGGAGTGGTTAGCCTATGTTTTCTTCTAGCAGTTGCAAAATTTCTGGTCTAATTCTAGGTATTTGGTCCACTTTGAATTGACTTTTGTGCAACTTTATCCAGTTTCCCAGCACCATTTGATAAAAAGGTTATTTTTTATCCAACATATATTTTTGGCACCATTGTCAAGTATCAAATAACTGTAAGTATGTGGGCTTGTCTTTGTGTTTTCTATTCTATTCTGTTAGTGTTCATATCTGTTTTGATGCCAATATCATGCTATTTTTGTTACTATAGCTATAATTTGAGTATAGTATAATTTGAGGTTGGGTATTGTGATATCTCCTATAGTACTCTTCCTACTCATGATTACTTTTGCTATTCTTGGTGTCCTTTCTTCCAAATAAATTTAAGAACTTTTTTTCTAGTTCTCTGAAGAATGTCAATGGTATTTTGACAGGGATTACATTGAGTCTGTACATTGCTTTTGGTAGTATGGCTGTTTTGACAATATTAATTCTGCTTAGCCAAGAACATGGGAGGTCTTTCCATCATCTAAGATCTTCAATTTCTTTCTTCAGTGTTCTATAATATTTTTTTCCTGCAGAGATCTTTCATCTCCTGATTAGATTAATTTCCAAGTAGTCATCTTTTTCTTTTTGAAGTTATTCTGAAAGGGGTGGTTTTCCTGATTTCTTTCTCAGAAGAAATACTTTTGGAGTATTTATTTATGAATGCTGATCTTATATCTTGCTACTTTTCTGAATTTACTTACCATTTCTAGAAGTCTTCCAGTGGAGTTTTTTTTTTTTTTTTTCTACATATAGGATCATGTTATCAGCAAACAGATACTTTGTCGTCTTCTTTTTCCTATTTGTATCCCTCTAATCTTTTTTTGTCTAATTGCTCTGACTAGAGTTTTCAGTACTGTATTGAATAGAAATGATAAGTAAACATTCTTGTCTTCTTCCTGATTTTAGAGGAAATACTTTCAGTTTTTTTTTTTGTTAATATGATGTTGGTTTTAGTTTTATCCTCTATATCCTTTATAATGTTGATGTACATTGCTTCTATTCCTACTTTTTACAGGGTTTTTAACATGAATTGTTGCTAAATTTCATCATAGGCCTTTTCTGCATCTATTGATATAATCATTTGTTTCTTGTCTTTAATTCTGTTATGTGGTGAATTTACACATATGGATTCGTGTATGTTGAAACAAGCTCACATCTCTGGAATGAAACTCACTTGATCATGGTGTATTATCTTCTTGATTTTTTTCCCCTATTTGAAACTATATCTTTAGTAGTTTAAGAGATACAGTGGCTTCTTAAAAAATTCCTAGCATATTGAATATTTTCACTTTTATTTATAGTTTTTTAATTATACTAATATTTAATTATAAAAGCATGGAACATAATTTGTTTTAATTTAGTCCCCAGTATTTCCCCTTTCCTCACCTTCTCCTTTCCCTGTTCCCTTCCTTTTACAACCATCCTGCTATTTACTTTTTTAATATTTTAATTTATTTTTTATTGTCCTGTGGATATACATGGTGGTGACATTCAGTGTGGTATATTCATATATGTACATAGGAATGTTAAGTCATATTTATTCCACTGTTCCTTCCTTATCTCATTCCTTCTCTCTCCCCCATAGTGCCCTTCATCTAGTCTACTGTTCTACTTTCTTCTATTTTTTGTAATTCTCCCCACCACAACCACTTTTCTCTCTCTCTCTCTTTTTTTTTTTTTTTTTTTTTTTTTTTGGTTCTCTTTCTCTTTACCCCTTATTTTGGACTAACTTCTATTCTTGATGTGTTTTTGAATGTGGTTTGCTAACAATTGATTAATGAGTTTTGCGGCTATGTTCATTGGGGACATTGGCTATAGTCTACTTTCCTTGATGTATCTATTTTTGGTTTTGGTATCAGGGTTATACTGGCTTCATAAAATATATTTGGGAGTGTTCCCTCCCTTTTAAATTCATGGAATAATTTGAGAAAGACTGTGGTGTTAGTTCTTCTTTAAAGGCCTGATAGAACTCAGCTGAGAATCCATCCAGGCTAGGACTTGTCTTTGTTGGAAGGCTTTTAATTACTGTTTTAATTTCATTACTTGATAGTAGTCTATTTAGGTTTTCTATATCTTCCTGGTCTAACCTGGACAGGTCGTATGTCTAGAAATTTGTCAATGCCTTCTATATTTTTTAGTCTATTGGTATATAAATTTTCAAAATAGTTTCAAATGATACTCTGGATTTCAGAAATGTCTGTGGTATTTATCTCCTTTTAAATTTCTAATTTTTTTATTCTGGTCTTTTTCTCTTTTTCCTTTTTGTCAGATTGCCTAATGATTCATCAATCATTTTTTTTAAAGAACAAACTTTTTTGTTGCATTGATTCTGTGCATTGTCCTTTTATTCTCAATTTAATTAATTTTTATATATACTATTAATTATTTCCTGTCTTCTACTGATTTTGGAATTCATTCTTCCTTTTCTAAGGCCTTGAGGTGGAACATAACCTTATTTATTTGGAATCTCTATTTTTTCAACATAAGCACACAATACTATAAATTTTCTTAGAACTGCTTCGATACTATTACAGAGATTTTGATATGTTGTATCTCCATTATCATTTGCTTATAAAATTTTTTCAATTTCTTCTCTAATTTTTTTTATGATCCATTCTTCATTCAAAAAAGTATTGTTCAATCTCCATGTATTTATGAGGTTTTTATGATTATTCTTGCTGCTAATTTCTAATTTGATTCCATTATGATCTGGTAGAATGCACAAGAATATATCTTTTTTTTTTTTTTTTTTTTTTTGGTATTTTCTAACAATCACATTGTGACCTAAAATAGGTTTATTCTGAAGAAGGTTCCATGAGCGGATGAGAAGAAAGTAAATTTAATTGCTTTAGGGTGACATATTCTGTAGATGTGTATTAGGTCCATTTGATATATAATACTACTTAAATAGAAAATATCTTTATTTTATGTTTGGATGACCTATCTATTGGTGATAATGTATGTTGAAATTACCTAATATTATTGTAGTGTGTTCTATCTGAGATTTAAGGTCGGGAAGTTTTTGTTTGTTTGTTTAAACTTAATTAGGTGTATTGACATTTGGGGAATATATGTTTACTATTGTTATATCTTCTTGTTGGATTATTCCCTTTACCAAAATGTAGTGGCCTTCTTTGCCTCTTCTAATTAAATCTTCTTTTTCTGGTATGAGAATAGCTACTCCTGTTCATTTTCAGTCTCCATTTGCATGGAATATTTTTTCCATCTTTTTACTTTCAGCCCATAGGTACCTTTGCCTATGAGAAGAGTCTTGTGCAACCAACTTAAAGTTGGATTTTATTTTGTTATCCACTCTGCTAATCTGTGTCTTTTAATGGCGAGTTGAGACCATTTTCATTCAGAGTTATTGTGTTTGTTGTTTCCTGCCATTTAGGTTTGTTTGATATACTTATCTTAGTCTTGATTTTCATTTAGTTGGTTGCTCTTCTAATGATCTTCATTTGTTGGGAGCTTAAGGGTTTGTTTTGGGGTTTGTCTATGTGCAATATATTCTTTGGAGTGCTGGCTTAGTGGTCATGAATTCTTTTAGTTTTCCTTGTCATGGAAAATTTTAATTTTCCCATTGAGCTTGAAACAGAGCTTTCCTAGACATTGCAATCTTAACTGGCAATTAGGTCTGAGGTGATCAAAACTGTTGACGAGGATGTATTTTCATTCTTTTTTTAAAACATATTTATTTATTTGTTTTAGTTGTACACAATGCCTTTGTTTTTATGTGGTGCTGAGGATCGAACCCAGGCCGCACACGTGCCAGGTGAGCGCTCTACCGCTGAGCCACAACCCCAGCCCTATTTTTACTCTTAATATTTATTTTTGAGTCTTTAATCCTTGGGTCAAGGACTGAGGGTTGTTAAGTCCAATGTCTTTTGTGTTCCTCACTTAGGTACTAGCCATTGTGGCTAGGATTCAAAGCTAGTTGTAGTAGGTCTCAGCCTCCTGTTTCCCAGTATAGGGTGGGATAGACTGGGCAGTCTGTTGCATAATTTTATAGTTGGTCGGGGGGTAACAGAGTTCTCAAGTGGAAATTCATGTAGTTGTGATTTAACCTTGGTTGATCTTTGGAACTCTGTGTGTATCTGAGATTTCATTCACACCCCTGTTGGTGGGGAAATGCTGATCTCTCCTGGATGTCTGAGCTTCAGGGGCCTCCTCTAAATTCCATTTTTAGGGTATGGGGTCTAAACCTTCTCAGGTTTTATATTTACTGCAATGGATGCAAATTACTCAGGATCTGCCCTGTAGTGGAGAGGATCCTATCTGATGGAAAGTCCTGTCTGATTGTTCTTGGCATCTTCCCGTTAGCCCTTATGGGGCACCAGCAACAAAGGGAGCACTTTCTCCTAGGTTTTGGAGTCTGGATACCCTAGGCACATTTTTTTTTGTTTGTTTGTTTTTGTATCTATGTCAGTCACACTGGTCCTGGAACACTGTTAGGGCTTATAATAGGTGACTACTGGGTCAGCTGGAAACTTTCTTTACCAGTTCCCAGTCTCCTGTCTATGCTTACAGACATGCAGAACTTATAAATGGTTTCTGCACTGCCTAGTTCTTGCCAAACTGTCTGCCCATGGGTCAAGTGATTTTGGTTGCTTTTCAGTCAATAACTTTCCCCACTGACTCTGGATCCATTAAGGTTTTGCCTCCATAGTTTATCCAAAGCCAATTATTTTTCTTTTTCTGCCTCACTTTCCTCTATATTTGTCTCCCTCTCCCCTCAGCAGCAGCACTGACAGCAGCAGCCAGCCAAACTGGTGGGTCTCTAATGTATTTTTTATTGCTTATAGTATGCTTGTTTTTTTCTGACTTTCTGTGTCTCTGGTTTTTTTTTTATAGTTCAGCATTGAATTTCAGTGAGTTCCCTTAGTTACCCACCTCACTGAGAAGTGGTCTTCCCACTTTTTTAAGTCCAGTGCTAAGGAACTGCTGGGAAGTGTGTCCTTCTTCTACTCCACCTTCTTTCCTCTTCTCTATTCCCTGGCTTCCACCCTGCTCCTTAGCTGTAGCTCCCCATTTGTCCTTGCTGTATTTGGAATTAAGATTAGTTCTGTACTAAACTCTTTTTTATCCTATATTGCTGTAGTTCCTGAATAAAATCCTTAACTATTGTCCAGTTATGTTCTTTGACATAGATAACCTTGAGAATAATTCAATATGTATTTGCCAAACATCATTCATTTTGTCCTTAATCCACAGAATTAAGTATTATTAGTCAGCCAATCTGAATCCTGGGCCTGTCACGTTGCACTTACAGGGCTGTATTTGCTTTTGATGATGCTCATGGTACATGCATTAAATATTAGGGAAGGAAGGGATTTGTAGTCAAGAAAGAAGATAATCTAGTTCCTTGAATAAACACTGTTTAGAAATTGGTAAATAAACTAAAAAGATATTGCTTAAATCAGGTGATGTCAAATCTTAGCAAGTATGGATGTGCTCTCTATTCATCTGCTTCCTGTCCCCTGGGTTTGACTTAAACCAAGGACCTAGCTAGTCACAGAGCTGCATCTCCCTTAAGAGAGAACAGAAAGCCAGGGAAGGTCAGCAAAAGTCACATATTGTCCCAGCTCAAAACTGGATAAACAGATGTTCAAGTGCCCTTCTGTTTCTCTGGCTGAATTTAGATCAGGGTCCACACTGATATAGTACTAAAAATTCTTAGCACAAAATATCGATTTCCAGGAAGGAAAGGTTAAAAATCCAACTGCAGAATATTTCTGCCAATCCATCTTTCTACTGGCTGTCCTAACAAGGCCTTTCTGCTTGGAGGTTGACTAGTGGAATCAGAGGAGCAAAGGCCTTAGGACAAAAGACCAGCTATGTTGCCCCTAAGCTACCAGAATATAATTCATATTATGTACTTTGTGCCTTGATTTATTCATCTGCAGTAAGGGTACTATGTAAAAGGCACTCAGACAAGGTGGTTGAGTATATTCTATTGGGCTTACATAAAGCTGGCACTGTGAAACACAGTGTAGCTTATAGTCTGGTTGCAAACAGGAAAAAATGAGTAAAGACACAAATAAGTAGCATAATTATTAATTTTTAAAATAGCTGTAAATCAAAAAATCAATAACACAGGGTCTTGACATAGTAAGAAGAATTCCCCTTCATCAGGTAAGATGGTCAGGCTAATCATGCTCTGAAATTGAGAACTAAGAGATTAGAAATAGCCTTTCACCCTTAACTTCCTGCCTTCAGCCTTTTAGGGCATAGGTATCTTAGACCAGGGAAACAGAATATTCAGGCGTTGCCAGGAAGTGAAGGCATCGGGGTCAGACTAGGAACCACCATGGAGGTTATGAAAAGGAATCTGGATTTTTACATGAAGTTGATGGAAGGTAGATTTGCACATTGCTTACACTAAACCTATGGTAGTTATTATTCCAATTTGACTATGAGATTTCACTCATGTTTTATAGAAGTAAAGTTGGGGACAAACATACACACACCTGAATGAAATTTTATCAAAGAGCCATTGTCTCATTGATGTTTTGGGCCACAATTTAGTTCGTCAGCTGTTTTCTTCAATTAAAACATAAACTGGTATGTAATAAAATAGTGCCTCCATAGAGGTTATTTAAATTTTATTACACAGCTACCAGTCTTTCATCTACTTATTTAAGACAAAAGGGACCCTTTTAAAATATTGGTTATATTTACTTGGGGAAATGCAATGGTTATTGAAGTTGAAGTGCAATTAGGTTAATCTGTCTTTAGATAATACATGTATAATTAAAAGTTTCCAGTTCTAAAGCAAAAAGTAAATATGTACTCACAATATAAAAAAATACCAGAATCCGGTTTAACAATTAATATAGGAACTAATGAAACAGTATGTTAGAGAAAGTAGGCATATTATACATACACACATGCATGCACATGCTTGTGCACACACATGCAACTACAGTTTTAGAAAGTTGCCAAACCATCATTTTTTTTACATTCATATTTTTATTGGCTACATGTACTTCTGTGGCTTTCAATCTTCAGTATGGAAGTAGAAGAAATATTTATGGTTCAAAGATTGAAGGACAGTTCCAGTCCTTTTTTCTGTCTCAGTCAGCCAATTTGAATTGGAGTATGATAGAAATACTTTGATTTCAAACCCTTGTTATGTTCTCTGTAAAAGCAGTTTGTTGTATGTGACTCTGAAAAGTGGGGGAAGGGGCAGACAGGACAGTGTGCAGAGAGAGAACTGCAATATAAACATAGGTAAAAAATCTTGTTAAATTGACAGCATTCATATATAGTTTTCTAAATAACAAGATTTTTCAAGCAATTTTCTGCATTAAGAGTGTAAGGCTAACCAAGTTTGAATAATTAAGTAAAATTCTAGCAAGTAGTTTTTGGCTTTGTGAAAGTATATGAGTTGCCTATACCAATTCCACATTTCATAATGAGTATTAAAAAAAATAAAAAGAGTGAAGGGCTACACTGACCAGACAATAGGGAACTACATCTGAGAAGTACCCCAGGATAAGAAAATTTCCCAAAGACTTCCACTCAGAAAAGGAGTTAGTTATGTTTCTTTTTAAAGATTCATTTAAGGCTGATGTGTTGCACGATTTGCCTTTTCCATATTGTTTCATTTCAAGGACCTGACTTTGAGATCAGGGTCATATAATGAAAATTTGCAAAACTTGGCATCATGCTGCCATGAGAATGTGAAAAAAATTGCTTTACTGGAGTAAACCTATCAGGAAAATTTATTCACATTTGACCCTTCCACAGTGTGCAGGAACCTTGGGAATTTAATTGTGTCTCTTTTGTTAATCACTAGTGCCTCCTTGGCTTTGTTCCTTTACTCTTCAATACTTTAAGTGTTGCCAATGGGGAATTACCAAGCAAAATACACACTGAGCCAGAATGTGCTTCTGACATGCCGGGCTTTCAAATAAAAGATCACTTTCAACAAAGGTCTCTAACTGTAGTAATGAAGCTGCAGGCAGTGACCTTTCTAAACCCTAAATCTGATTATGTTTGTTCCCTATTTAAAACTCATTGAGAGCTTCTCACAGCAAGTCCAATGATGTCCAGACTCCTTAGCATTTTTATGAGGCCTTGTGTGGCCCTGCCTACTTTCCCAACTCCTCTCTTCCCCTTCAAACCTGGAGCTCTTCCTCCAGAAACACCAACTGTCCTTCTTTTCTACTACACACTTGTCTCGCCTCTTCCAGCCACTTCACATTTGATACTCTCCCTTCTCCAGGCCTGGATTGTTTCCACGTTTGTCCAGGATGTAGGTTTCATGTACCTTTCTACATGAATAATTATTTTTGAATTTCATTTCTAATATTTTGTGTCTCTTCTATCAACATCTTAGTGTTTATTATCCAGAGACAGGCAGAACGTCCAGATTTTAATCTGTAAAATTTTCCTTCTGAGTGAATTCTTGTCAGCTACTAGATGTGTCTTTTGGGCTTTGTCAAATTTCTTGAAATAATATCATTTGATAGCTTCATAAAAAGTCGGCAATCTGACATTTTTACTTCCTTATCTAACATCCATCAAAAGAACTTCCTCAGGATTTAACAAGCTAGGTTCTCTTTGGCAAGGCCCGCTCTCAGACTTGATCCAACTACATCACACACAAGGGATAATACACCAAACTATTTCCTTGAAGGACCAA
>JAKELJ010000594.1:0-20977 GCA_025594165.1 Tamias sibiricus
CCCTCCTTCCCCTGCGCCAGGCCCGCCACAACCTACAGGCCTCCTTCCCACCTGCCCTCCCAGGGACCAAGTCAGCAGATCAACCTCGGGGACGAGCTGGCCTTTCCTGTCCTCTGATCCGTCCACCAGGGAGGGTGATGGGGCGAGGAGGAGGTGGAGGCTCTCCTGTCCCCTCTGGCGGGGCAGGCCATGCAGAAAACGACTTAGAACAGCAGCGCCACCTGCCCACCTCACAGGGAGGCCCTGACACCCGCGTGACCCAAGGCCAGCTGCCCCCCATGAGTGCACTGGCCAGAGGTCCTGGAGGAGGGGCCTATGTTCACGCCCTGGCCCACGGGAAGTGGTGGGCGCCAGCTCAGCCCCTGCTTATTCCCCCTTAGGAAAGCCCTTCATAGACCCGTGGCTTCTCACAAAAGCCTCAGTCTCAGACCGGCGCCATCATGCTCTGGGATACGCTTCTAACAGACTAACAGGGTCCATCCTGCCCCCGCAGAACACGGCCCCTGTGGCCATTCAGTCCCAGCAAGCACACCAGGTACCCGTTTCAGCTGGGATTGTCCCCTAAACCAGATGGACTGGTTTCAATTGCACAGCTGAACGTTCTTACACGGGTCCTGAAGCCCACAGAGGCCGGCCCCGGACCCCTGAGTGGCCTGACTTACTGCTCTGTGGGTCACTCAATCGCCGCGTCCCCTGCCATGGACAGGCAGGCGGGCCCAGGATCTGGCCGGTGAGGACATTGCCAACCGGGCCCGTCCTATCCCTCTGGTGTATGAGGCAGGGACTCTCTGGTCCCCTCTGAGGCCCTGGAGCATGCAGTAGAGTGCGAGTGAGACGGTCCTGGGAGACGGGGCCAGAGCCGGCAGCTGGACAGGGTCTCTTCAGCTTCCCATGATCCCTCGACAGTGCTACAAGGAACGTGCGACACTTCCACAAGAAAGCAGAGCCCTCCCCAGGGGCCGCACCAAGCATGCCCACAGCTGGGCAGCGCCCGACTGGACGGCACTACCTCGCTGCACACAGCACAGCCCCAAACCCCCCCTCGGCCACCGCCGTGCAGCTCCTATGCTGTAGCCGCGTGTGCTCGGCCTGCCATGGCTTGCCCCCCGTGGACACAGCCCGCCAGCTGGAGCACCAGCCTCTATGGACACAGGCACATCTCAGCGGAAGGTACCGCTGCGGCGGCGGCAGGCGGCAAGAGCCCAGGCAGTGTTCCTGGAAGATAGGCTCAGCGGAGGGAAGAGCCTCAGGAGGCAAGCCTGGAAGGACGGGGCTGGACGAGCCAGGGCCCCAGTCAGGGTGGGCGGCAGGACGTCCGGGATCCAGCCTGATCCCCAGTGCTCCCAATCCTGAGACACCACAGAGAGTGCATCCTCACAGAGGCCGGGGACCCAGAATTGACCAAGATCCCGCACGGGTCCCTGCTTCCTCTGCAGCATAGGTGGAGGTGAGCGTCCCAGCCATCGCCCAGGCCCCACGGGCAAGGGCCACCTCCTGATAGGGGCAGGGCCCAGAGCAGCCACACCACAGCCACGCGGCACATGTTGATCCTGGAACCTCAACAGCAACTACCCTCAGAGACGGGAAGCTCCAAGGACAGCGCCTTTTATCATCCCCACAGCACAGGGCCAGACCCGGGTTCCAGCCCCAGCCCCAGACTGCCCTGGACCGGCCAGCCAGTCCCGACTCAGGTCCAGATGCTGAGGCCCAAGAGCCATTTTGGCCTGTCAGACCACAAAGCAGAAACGCCCTCCCCTGAGAAGGCGGTGCCCCAGTGCAGGACTGCGGCTGACAGTGTCCACCCGGGGAGGGCAGGAGTCATCCCAGGCCCCTCCCAGGAGCAGCTCAGTGAGCAGGGCCATGCACCAAGTGGGTGCCGTCAGAGGAGCACGGGTGGCAGCTCCGCAGGGTCTTTCCTGAGAACAAGGTCCTGGGCGGGGGACGGCTCCTAGTCAACATGCCCATGCTAGTGTCCCTGATCAGATGCCACTGCTGGGAAGGGCGGGCAGACCTGCAGCAGGCCCGCCGATTCCAGAGGGAGTGTGAAAGGAGCCCCTGGAAGCTCAATCTCCAGCAAGAAGAGGTGGGCACACTTGAACCTATGAAGGGGGGAGGGGCCACAGACCCTTGAAGGGATGTGTGCTGAGAGGAGGAGGTCAGAGGGACCGGGCCTCTGGGCCTTGTGGACAGCATTCAGGCTACGGCAGGGAGGGGCAGCTGGCTCCTCCTGGGCTGGGGCTTCAGCAAGTGCATTGGTGGGTGGGCTCACGCAGTAGGGCGGCTGTTTTGCTCAGGCTGCACGATCGCAGCAGGAGGAGGGGCGGTCGTGAAGGCCCAGGAAGACAAGGAGCCGAGCAGGTCCCCGAGAGCCGCCAGCTGGCACAGTGGGGACAGGCTTGCTGCGCTTGCCACACCAGGAGGGGTCCCAGGAAGCCAGGCTTTTGCAAGTCCGAGAGCCCCCAGTAGCCCTGCCTGAGCGCTGAGAGGGCTGTGCCCTGTGCCGGCCTCGGGCCAGCCCTCGCGACGCTGCAGTGGGCATCTGACACCTCAGAGAGGAAAGGCTCCCGGGCTCACGGTCAGAGGCCTCTGCCCTGGCCCTGGCCCCTGCACAGGGCCAATGGCCAGCAGAAACCTCAGGCCAGGGCACTGGTGGAGGGAGGCTGCTGGCCTGTGGCCACTGCGAAGGAAGGAGAAAGGGATAGGCCATGGGTGCCGTCCCCCTTCAGGCCGCCACTGAGCCATCGCCTCCTCTGGTAGAGCCCTCCCTAAGGTTGCACTGCCTCCCAGCAGCACACAGGCTGGTGACCAACCTTTTGCCTGTGGCCCTTAGGGACAATTCAAATCCAAGCTAATGACCATCCCCAGGAAACTGACCCGCACTACTGCAGCACCACAAGCGCCTCACACCTGCCTCAGGAGGCGCTGGCTTTCCTCAGATGGTCAAAGCCCTCTGTCTGTCCTGCCAGCCCGGGGCCAAGCCCACCAGGCGCCCTCCCAAGGCGACTGTGGCAAAACAGACTCACAGTGCCCCATGCAGCCCCGGCAGCCAAGCCAGCTCGCCCAGGGCACAGTCCCACTGTGGCCACTCCTGACTTTCCAGGGAGGGGATATGGGCACATCCTGGGGGCCCTTCCTTCATGAGGGGACGACAAGCACAGCCTGCACAGCCCAAAGGCCCCTGGGCTGCGAGAGCCGCACTGCCACTGCCACGGTGCTGATCAGTGATGAACGTTATTAATTGAGATTTCCAAGGTTCATTACGGAATGGTGGATTAATATAAATTGAGAGGGAAGATAATGAAAACTGTTCCCACTGGGATGCGTGGGATAGAAGCGGTGCCTGCTGCGGGGCCTCAGAAGGCGTGGACACCGCCACAGTTCTCCCCGCTGAAAGCCAGAGGATCCCCTTTGCCTGTGCCTCCGGCACAGGTGTGCGAGGCACCCTCTGGAGGCCTGTATCTGGTGTCTGCACTTTGGTGGAGGCCCCGCCTGCTCCCTGCCAGGCTCCACACCGCATCCAAGTCACTGCCAGTGTCCCACCACAGTGTAAGCTGCCTGTACCGTAACCCGTGAGGAAAACTCGAAGAGCCAGAGTAAATCTATTACTACTTTTACTTCTACTTTCTTAGAGAGAGCTTAGAGAGAGAAAGAAAGATTTTTTCTTCTTAGAAGAGCGCTAGAGAGAAAGATTAGAGATAGCTTTTTTCTCTTCTTCTTAGAGCTTAGAGAGAAAGATAGAGCATTTTCTCTTCATCTTCTTAGAGCTTAGAGAGAAACTGACAGAGAGCTTGAAAGAGAGAGATTTCTTCTTTAGAGAGAGAGAGAGCTTAGCTTTTAGAGCTTCTTTCTTCTTTCTTCCTCGGGAGCCTCAGCCTGACTCTGACCAGCAATTACTTTTCTCTTCTGTAACCGCTCTGCCTACATTCTGGCCGCTCTGATTCTTTCTTCTTCTCCGATCATCTCTTCGAGCGAGTGACTGCACGACTGACTGAATGAATTCATTCTTCTCCTCACTCCGACCGCTTTCACCGGTTATATACCTTTAGCTTTGCGGGTGCCTCACGTGCATTTACAGGGTGCGTCACATACTATACTTATTATCAGGTGGAAACTTATGGCTTCCAGCTGACCGCAATAGCCATCTCCCTAATTGGGGCTCTTCAACCCCAGGACCGTTGAGGGCTGGACCTGGCCCTGCTTTAACTTCCCTCCTGGGCTATTCCATTTCACCGGTCCTGGATATAGGAGCAAGGACAGCCACTGGGGACCCGCCAGCGGCACAAGCCAGCATTCCTGGCCAGGCAGCAGCGGTCGCGGACATCCCAGGGGATCCCCAAGTCCTCCTGGAAGTGTAGTGCTCGGAAGGGGCGGCTCCAAAACCGGCTGAAGCTGCCCTGGCAGAGGCCAAACCCCGAGTGCTGAGCCGTGAAATCCCAGGCCCCCGGGAAATGGGAAAACACCTAGCCCAGCCTCTCCCGCGGGCCTTGTGTGCTGCCCCTGCCTCTCACCCCCACCCTGGCCTGACCCACCCCACCAGACCCCTGGCAGGCCATGCTGTTGTGCCCACTTTACAGAAGAGCAGTGACTCGCACGCACAGCCTTGGATAAAACCTTGGCAGCCAATACTAGGAGAAGAGGACGTGGGGGGGAGTGCGGGGGGCTGCTGGTGGCAGCAGGTGCCTCGCCTTCTAAGTTGGTGAAACGGGAAACCGCAGGCCCTGGGGTTACGGGGCTCGCAGCTAGCAGCAAGGGCGCCGGGCGGGAGGTCTCAGACCCCCAGCAGGGCCTCTTCTTCTCCATTCATCACATGGCCACACAGAGGATCCCTATGCCCTCGACCGCATGGAACCTGAATCCATTACCCATAGACTCCACTTAGCAGGACAGTCAGTTTCATAAAACGTACCAAGTGGTCACATTCAGGCTTGTTCCTGCACAGAGCACCTTCCTTCCATCCACCTTCTCAACATTCTTCCAACAGGAAGGTCTGATGTGTCAGAAGCGAGATGCATTGCTGTCTACAGTCACAGAGGGGTAGATGTGTTCTCCCTCCTTCAGACTCTGAGTTATAGCACACCGCCGTGTGATTCTGGAGGTGGGCACCTGTGCATCTTCAATTCCAGCCCTGGCACAGCATTGTGCAGGTTCCCGTTGGGGCACAAGAGCAAAGGCCATCCTTTCCTAACTGGTACCCAAAGGGGCTATGGGTTAGCTAGATCATGGGTGGGCTCTCTTGACCCCACTGACGCTGTTAGGGAGCCATTGCTGTGGCTCATGAATAACTCAAGAGCAGTAAATAAACTTTTTTATTTAAACTTACACAAACCCAAGAGAGTCACTGGAGAGTGCAGGCTTAACCCCTCAATGCCTGGCTTCTCTGGCCATGGTTGCTGACCAAGGGTGATTTTCAAAAGGCAGACAATTGTCCTCTAAAATTTTCCCTGCATCCTAAATCAGTGGGCTTTGCCAGGAGTGGTACTAAGAGAAACTTTAAAAACCCTTTTCGCTATGCATCAATTATTCATGACCAGGTCCAAACTCATTAATCAGAGATAAACTTCTTATACCAATTTATATTTTTTTTTTTTTTTTCCTAACCCACGACCACTCAAACTGGAGGGACGAGGCCTCCCTTCTGGAGACGTCTACATGAGCTTGGTTCTGACAGCACCCGGCCAAGCCCATGCTTCCTTACCTGCCCCCAGCAGGCACCGCTGCCCAGCCCCTCTAGTCCGGCTCCCAGGGACCTCAGCTCCCTCCTGCCCCAGGTCCCACCTCCAGCCTGCAGCCACCGCCTCTGCAGGGGGGGGAGTGAGGAGAACCCACAAACCCAAAGACCCAGACGTGCACGGGATGAAAGAGCCAAGAGCCCCAGAGCCCTCTTCACCAGGGGCCCAGGAGTCCGTGGGCTCCCAAAGCTTAGGGCCCAGGGACACACCCGACAGCGCAGGACTCTCCCAAGTTGCAACACTGGGGGTGGGTGGGCCAGAGCTGACCTTCCAAAAGACAGACCCAGGACAGAGTGGATGTGAAGGAAACTTGCCCCTACAGCCTCACCCCAGGTTCAAAAAGGACCCCCTGGAAAGCTCACCCTGAAAGCTCACCCTGAGTCCCTCATTCATTGTGACCCTGACTCTGCACATGTTCATGGAACGGTTGTGCAAGTGTCCCCAAGATGGGTCATCTATGCTGTCCCATTGGGTGTGAACGCAGAAGACAGAAAGGATTTCCACCCCTCCCTTCAGCTCCGTGTTAGCCAGAAGGTAAGAGGCCACCGACCCTAAGGCGGCGGTCATGTGCGATGCTGGTCCCTGACCTGTCCAGCTAGTCCCTGGCTCCACAGTCCTAGAACATTGCAAGAGTGTGCCACCAAAGGGACCCCTCAAGGCAGAGCATGGAGGGAAGTTTGTCAAGGAGGGAATGGAAAACTCCAGCTGAGAATCAGGGTGTGAACCAAGGTGGGATCACGCGGACCACGGTGACAATCGGCCTCCCCCGACGGGCGAGGACAGAAGGAAAGCACTGGCCTCACTCCGAGGCCTGGCAGCCACCAACAAAGCTGACGCTAGCCTGGGCTCCGGGAACCGGCAGGAGGAGGGACGGTCTCTAAATGTGGTCTGGATTTGAGCCACCAATTTGTATTTTAACTTATGAGGGATAAAAAAATAAGACCGTAGTGTGTATGTGATTCTGAAACAACAGCGGACGGAGCCCAGACTTTAAATATGTAATCAATTTAAAACAAGGGCAGAGAAAATAGACATGGCGTCGGAAACTTCAGAACCAAAAAGGAAATTCACGGAATGAGACGTAAAGATGATTTAAATGCATCCACAACCACAAGAACAGAGGCGGATTAAGAACTTAGCAGCGTAAAAACTGTCAGATTCCATTTTTTCATCTTTGATTCAGGCTTATCATGCTGTCTTTAAAAAATTGTTTGAAACTTTTAGCAAAAATGAAAAGTTGTAAGAATTTGTCAGACAAATATAATAGGTGCAAGGCATTTATGAAAATACTTTCGTGGTTTATGAACCCACCACTTTTGTTGTTCCGTATGTTTTTGGATGAGCTAAGATATTTATGAGAAAGAAAAGGAAGTACTCTGGTGCATCGATGGCTACAATTCCAGTTCACACAGGAAGACCTCAAATTTCTTCCAAACTAAACCTGTCCCTCCCTCCACTAGGGGCTGCACCCTGGGTGACCACCCCACAGAGGTAGCATGAAGCAGGAGTTCTAGGCGTGCGCGCGCACAGGCCCGTAGGCTGGGGGGGAGCGGAGGCACAGCCATCCAATACGGGGGCGCCAGGCTTGCCGTCTCCCACTGCCCTTTCCGCAGGTGAGGGGCCAGACCACTCCCGTCCCCCCAACGGGGGCCTTACTGCTCAGCCACAAACAGGAACCAACCATTGTCCATCAAAAACTCGGGTGACCTGGGGGGAGCCATGAGGATGACCAGCCAGTGGTGCAGGATGGTGGTGCCCACGAGCTTCTAAGCGACAGAGCCATGGAGGGATGGAAGGAGAGCCCAGATGTTCACTGGGTGAGAGGCAGGCGGGAAGGTGGGCCGTGGGCAAGAGGGACAGCAGGAGGCCCGTGGGAGCACAGGCCAACGTGGCCTCTGGGTACAGAGAGGACCCCCAACCTGTGTGATTGCCTGCACGAGACAGGAAGCACACACCAGGTGGCGTGCGTGAAGCTGGACGTGGCAGGCTGCTAGTGAGGTGGTGGGCTTCTGCGGACGGCGTTTCCTGTCCAGTGTGTTCGCATAGTCACTCGTGCGCGGTACCTTTGGGGAGGAAGAGGAGGTGCAAGGGGGCCTGGATCTCTCCCGAGTGGAGGAGGAACTACTGGTTGGCGCCGAGCCAGGCGGTTTGTGCCTGAAGAGAACCAGACCCCGCGGGGACCGCCGCCATCCGCCGGTGCATCCACCTGCGGTGCTGCTGTAGTCCCAGGACCCTGAGCTTGCCCTTGTCGTTCAGAGCCCCGGTGGAGGGCGGCGGACTCCCAGGACAGTTCAAGCTTCAGTCACTCGAGGAAGGCTGATCACAACAACGTGGGTGGGGCCTACGCTGCGGGCGGCTATGACTTGCTCTGTTGCCGCCGAGCAAGAGGCGGAGTGGCTGGTAGGTGGCCAGGCGGTGGCCTTCCTGAGTCGGGAGAGGTATGGGACATAGGAAGACCCCGGGTACACACCAGAGCACGGCCCCAGTGCCCTGGGCCCACTGACTGCCCTGGGAACACAAGTCGCCCAGGGGCCCACAGAGCACAGGGGGCCACAGCTGGCACAGGGACCTACGGAGCACCAGGGAACAACACTGACCAGGGACCACAGAGATGCCCAGGGGCCACAGTTGCCCAGGGGGACCAACGCTGCCCCATAGTCAATAGACCTGCCCAGGGAGGGACACACATCTAACCAGGTGCCACGAGAGAGCCCCAAGGGACCACAGTGCACCAGGGACCACAGTTGCCAAGGGGACCCACATTGACCCAGGGGACCAGCGGGGTGGGCGTCCTGCACACCGTGGGTGGGATGGGCCCAGTCTTTATCCGCTGCTTTACACTCTCGTCAGAGAGCACGTTCTCCCACGCCTCCCTCCACCCCCCGCCAACCTGCCCCACGACGGCACCCTCAGGGGTCACACGCCCAGGCCAGGAGTCCCCACAGCACGGCAGGAGCTGCGGCCTCTGTTCCCTGCAGCCACCAGCCCAGGGCGTTCTGCTGGCCAGGACTGCGGCCAGTTCCAGGACTGTGGAATGCCCGGCTACCTGCCCTAGGTCCGCAGCCTGGGCGCTATGGCTCTCCCCCGCGAGCTCCTAGAGCACATCGTTGACGCCCTGTGAAGGATGGCGGAGGTTCTCCCCACAGAGACCCCCGCGCAGAAGCCAGGGAGAGCAGGCCTGAGCAAGCGCTCGCTGCACGCCCAGGCGCTCCCGGCACTCGCGGGCATGGAGGGAAACGGCGTGGGGCAGACCAGGGGCACTGGAGTGCTGGGTTGCACAGCCCCTGGATGTGCGGGGGGTGGACGTGGGTGAATGAAAGAGGGCACATCTGTCACAGCGGCGAGGGGCAGCCCTGGGCACCCAGGCTGCGTCGAGGGCACCAGCAGATGTGCGGGGGGGGGGGCGCCGGCGGGGCCTGCTGCAGGCTGCAGGGGCCTAGTTAGGACATCTCAGGGAGAGAACCCCGTGAGTGGTGAGTTCCTGCCCTAGGGGAGGCTGTGAGGGTGCAGGGGAGGGGTGGGATGGGGCATCTACTATACGGCCAGTCTATTCCAGGGTGGAGGCTTGGGCATGAGAGCGGAGCGAGCACTGGGCAGTTGACAGAGGAGCCACCTCATCTTCAGGCCTTGGTGTTCCCACGTCCCTCTCCTTTCTGACTTGATCACCCCAACTGGGTCAGCTGGTGGTCGAGGCGATGGGCAGGCTGTCGAGGGGTGGGCCTTGTGGTGTAACACGTACCATGGGCTCGGGAGACCCCCTTAGGCCTGGGTCTCTGACCCTTCAGTCCCCAGGCACTCACCCCACCCCTGGGACCGGTGTCACCGTCCCTCAGTCCCCAGGCACCACACCCACTGCCTGGGCCCAAGGTCACACGTCCCTCCAGGATCCCCAGGCACACACCCACACCCTGGGCCAGGGGTCACAGTCCCCGCAGTCCCCAGGCACACACCCACCCTGGGCCTGGGTCAACCGTCCATCAGTCCCACAGGCACCCACCCACCCCTGGGCCTGGGCGTCACAGGTCCCCGCAGTCCCCAGGCACACACCCCACCCCTGGGCCTGATGGTCCTCAGCCCCCCTGCATTTCCCCCCAGGCACACACACACCAACCCCTGGGCATGGGTCACCGTCCCTCAGTCCCCCAAACACCCACTCACTGGGCGCGGTCACCGTCCTCAGTCCCCCAAAGGCACGCCACCAACACCCCCACCAGACCACCTCCGAACCAACAACCCACCCCTGGGCCTGGGTCCACCCAGTTCCCTCAGTCCCAGGCACACAAACCTCCCACAGCACCCCTGGGCATGGGGTCCACGAGTCCATGCAGTACCCAGGCACACAGCCCACCCCTGGGCCTGGGTCCACCGTCCCTCAGGACTCCCCAAAACACCCCTATTATCCTGGGCGCTGGGCTCACCGTCCCCTCAGTCCCCCAAGGCTCCCACCCACCCCTGGGCCTGGGTTCACCGTCTCCTCCCCCTCAGTCCCCCAGGCACACACCCAACCCCTGGGGCCGGGGTCAACCGGTCCCCTCAGCTCCCACTGCACGACAAAGACATGCGGGAGTCTATTGTTGTCAACCACCTACTTGGGCCGGGGGTCAAACAGTCCAGCAGGGTCCCGCAGGGCACACACCACTACAAGAGTCAAGAGCTTTCACTGTTACACAGGTTAGTGTGGTGGCGGAGGAGTTTGGGTCTTCAAGACCGAGTTACACACACGCCATGTCTCGCTCGCACAAATATCCCTAGTTCTATGGAGGATGGAGTAGGCTACTATCTATACTATATATAACAGGTCTAGAGCTCGCCAACTCCGGCAACTGGGCTGGATGAAATCGTCAATGACCCGCCCGTGGTACAGGGCAGCAGGGACTGTGCTAAACCGGTCACTTGGCTCTGCGGTACAACGGCCTGTGCTGCTTGCCATCCTGATGGCCATGGTCACCTACTCGGGTTGGTGCAGCCTCTCTGCTCGATGGACTGGACAGGGACAGGGACCCTTCCAGAAAAACAGTGTTGGGCCGTGTAGCTTGCCCGAAGTCCCTGGGCTTCTCTGCAGGTGGCCTGGCGCTTCATCCCACATGGCACTGGGTCTACGAGAGAAGAACAACGGAAGCTGCCGTTTCTTACAACAGGCGCCAGCATGTCACCAACGCTGTCACACAGAACCCCAGACTTGAAGGAGGGCGTTTGGGCCCTTGGCGCCACAAAAAAAAAACCCCCCCCCCTTTTTATGGTGGCAGGGCGGGCTCCGTCGGCTGCATCTAAAGACGAAACCACATGAATCAGAAGCCCTATCGTGGCGGTGCCTGGCATGTGGCCCGCCGCCCATCGGCCGCGGCTCTGGGAGTCAAACCGCAGCCCGACGCTGAGGAACTGGCAGGGTGACTGTTGCGCCAGTCTGCCTTCACGGACCGGGTTGCGCTCTGCGTCAATGCCCTGATGCCCCAGCCGTCCTGCAACTTGACTGCGTCTCCCCAGGAGACAGGAGGACAGCCCTGGCGGTGGCCAGCTCGAGGGCGTGCTGGACAGCATTTGTGCGTTGACCTCAAGAACAGCTTCCCCGCGCCTCCCAGGCCGGGCTCTGCCCTGCACTCTAGAAACCATCTGCCCAGGTGACGCACCTAGGCCCACTGAAAGATGGAGCTGCGTGGGGAGGTGCACTGCCTGGAGGAGGGGGGCTGTTGATCCAAGCGACGCAAAGAAAAAGACCACCAATCTCCAATATTATATTAAAGCAAGCCTTATCTGTGTATACACACACCCAATAAAGAGAGCTGGCCAGGGCTGCCCCTCCCCCCAAACAACTGGGCTTGGGGTCAGCCACGCCTCATCAGGGAGGACAAGGTTTTTATAGTTCAAAAGTGTTACAAAAAAAATCTTGGGAACTTACAGCTATAAGGTCAAACGTGAGTAATATCAAAGCAAGTATGCAAACTAATCACCTACGTGGAATTGCATTCCAAGGAATAAGGGGAGTAATAGTCACACCTCACATAAAACAAAAGTTTACGAGGCAACCGGTTATGTTTTAGAGAGAGGAGTTGTTATCTGGTCAAGGAAAGCCAGGTCCTGAGTGAGCTCAAGGCCACCTGGGCATGAAATGCCAGGACAATAAACTCAAGCCCCAATTAAGAAATCCCTAGCATTTCATAGAAAAACATGAAGTGGGCTTTTCATAACTTTTTGACTGGATGGCTATCAGTCTTAAGATGGAATTAGCCTGGTTTACATCCCACCCACGCCTTTTTTTTTTTACTTTTTTTCCAAATCTTTGATAGGGAGTAAAAAATCTTAGAGGCCTAATTTTAAACGATGGTTAAACATAATAGAATTTAGTTGCAGCCCAATAAACCGGGTGCATATCGTTAATAACGCATGGGGACAATAACTAGTTAAAGAAGAAGGATACACATTATAGGACCGAAGAAGAGAAGTTATCCATTGGAAAACCAATCTCCCAAGGCCTAACAAATAATTACTAGTTTTAATTTTGGTTATTCTCCTGTCTTTAATATCATCTACCTGTTGTGTGGATATTGTAAAGAATAATCTGATAACATTTAAAACGGCCACATGTCCTGGGGAATTGTTGGCAACCCACAGTGATGTTTCAATAAAAAGAAAATCAATTAGCCCGCCTCTATATTGTAACATTGAGGTTCGAGAGCTTCTTTGCATCCTCTTGATTAAATTTTGCGCCAAAAATTGTGCAAGTACAGTTAGCTGTTTTGCTAAAACTTACAGGGCTAATTTGTGTGATTTCTCTTTTGTGTATCCTACAACTAGACCCGGAAGTGGCAAAAGAAAGGCCTGGCTGGAATTGCAGTGTCTTGTGGCGTCTAGGAAGGATATAAATTGTTCATCAGCAGTTTGGAGGGCAGACTTCGGGCCATTCGGGTGGGGAGCTGTCAAGAGATGGCAGTAAAGGAAAGAATCCGTTCCAATAGAACAGATCCCAGAACAGTTTGTAGGCCAAAGCCTGGAAGGTTGCTATCTTACAGAGAAAATACCCATCCTGGTTGGCGAGTCGTTTGCCATTAAGGTAGGGAGATATTTTGCCACAATAGAACAAATGTGGGTGGACAATCGGGGACGGATGCCAATCTATGCATAAACAAATGCTTTTGAATAACCAGATGAAGCTGGGCAAAGCTTGGCTCTGCATGTTTTAGTATACTGGCCAATCTTTGCTGCGTTTGCTCTTATCACCAGTGACTTTAACATATTCGGTATATTTATACAGATTAGACCCATAAGATTGTTAGCTAGCAAATTGATGGATCGGAGATTTCCTTCTTGTACACATGCAGGAACCTTTTGTCTATAGTGTCTACAGCCAATTGTAACCAAAAGTTTTATGATTAGATACAGGAATTTAGGGGACCACAGAAACATCCACCTTTAAAGTAGCTTTTGAATACAACAGTATCTATTGGGAGTCCCCCTTTTTTTAAGATAAGTACAGGAATACTGTCCTGATCTTGAAGGGTGAGCAGCGTATTTATAGATTCCAAAAATTTATATAATCCTCTCGTGATTGGTCTGTAAGCTTTTTCCATGGTCCCCTCCCTGAATAATCTGACTAAACAAATTTCTTGAGTTATCTTTATAACCATTTTGTTAGGGCCAATTACTGGATTTGACAAGACGTAAGTACAATTAAGTATTAGTGGGAAGAATCCTGCAATATGCAGGTCCCTTCTTGGCTACAGATGAGTGGTACAAGGTTTGTTGAGGCCAGCATAGCTAACACCTCAAGGAAACATTGCTATACGCCAACAGGCAAAAATTATTAGCATAATGTTAATAATAACAGGGAAAGAGCAATAAAGGATCTTAGTGACAAAATATTAAACATTAAGTAAATTATAACTTTTTAATGGCACATCGCTCCAGTCACTTTCCACACTCTGCTGCTGGATTCTCTTCCAGTGGGATCTTCCTCCGTGGTTCTCTGTAGGTGCCTTCTTTTGCTGAGAGTGATGGGTTCCAGGGCAGGGAAAACCAGCAACTTTGACGGCAGTAGGAGTGCAGGAGAATCACGTTGTAAGGGCCCTTTCCACCTGGCTCAAGGCTGTTAGTTCTCATACGTCGTATCAGCACCGAGCATTGCCTGGGTGGGAATGAAGATGATCGGGCAGTCTGTTGTCTACGGGTGAGCAGCCTGGACCTGGGGAAAGATCTTAATCTCTGATTAGTTGTAGCCCTTTGAGTGTTTCTGAATTGGAACAGTCTCCCACCAGATCTAGGTGTACTCTGGACCAAAGCGGTGGCCGCCCATAAATTATTTCATAAGGGTAAATTTTGCCTCGGTAAGGAAGTGCAACGGGCCCTTAAGAGAGCACAAGGCAGGGAAGATCAACCCAGTTTACCACAGTCACAAGTACTAATTTAGTCAAAGTTTCCTTTAATGTTCTATTCATCCTTATCTATCTTCCCCTAACTTTGAGGATGGTACATACAATGCAATTTCCAGTTTATTTCAGGCGGCTCTTGAAAATAAATAGAGATAATTTTGGCCGTGAAGGCCGGGGCCAAGTCAGGCACCCCAAAGTTAGAGGAAGCAAATTTTAGGAACACATCATCAGTTATTAGTTTTTTAACTACATTTTATTGTGCTGTTTCTAGTTCGAGTCTGAAAGGCTTTTCTACCCAGCCTGAGACAGTTTTTCAACAACGACTAACAAGTAATTTTATAATCCATATAAGTCCTGGTTTAATTTCAGTAAGTCCAATTCCCCAAAATTCATCAGGTACAGTACCTTGACTTCTGTTTCCCTGTGGAAGATGGTTTCCTTTTTAGCATTTACCTGTGCACATGTCATGCAGCGATTTGAGATGTTTCTTGAGTAACACCTCGGTGTCCCCGGGAACCAAACGTGGGGTGGAAATTAGTTATGAAGTCTTTCATGGGGGATAAATGCATCGCCTGATAAGATCATTTAACCACATTACTTCCTAAAAAAGCTAAGGCATGGCAAATTTTCCCATCTGGGAGAGTCCACTAGCCGTGACAGTTTTGTTGGCTCCCATAGAGGGAGTATAAGTTTATCTCTTCAAAGTGTATTGAAGGAGTTTCTTCCTCAATTTTTAACTGGGAGTTTGGGGCAATATGAGAGTTCAAGAACATTTGACATTTTGACTCCCAAGGGCTATTTCCCTCTATTTGATCGGCCAAGTTATTACCTTGGGTCTGGGGCTATTGAGTCCTTTACGGTGTCGCAGGCAGTGTATATTAGCCAGTTTATTCTGTGCAACCAGATACCTCCAGTAATTGGAAGGAATTTCTTGTTTAATTTTGATATCTTTCCATCTGAAGTTAAAAACCCTTTGTTTGTATATCTGGACCATGTACTGTAGCAAAAGCATAACGGCAGTCCATGTAAATGTTTACGCCCGTTATCCTTCTGCCCATCTCAATGCCTGTGTTACTGCAATGATTTCTGCTTTTGGGTCTGACACGAGCCTCTGGGCCAAAGTCTGTGTCCCAGATAATTTCCTTTTGGCCCATAACTACTTCAACTGGCTGCCCCCGCATACTTATGCCATCCCGGACATAACTGCTACCATACGTGTAAAGGTCTGCCATCTACAGTTGGTGAGAGGAATGTCAAGTCAGGTATGGTCGGGTACCTTGATGATCATCCAGCAATCTCTGAGCAGTCATGAATTGGCTCTCTGGGTATTCATCAGGCAGCAGGGTTGCAAGGATTGATGCCAGGGATTTACTGAAGGTCAATCTGACCTTGTCTAGGAGGAGAGCCTGGGTACTGATGAGACGGGCATATTGACATCCATCGACTGGTGCAATCCCCTCAATAAGGGTTTCCACTGTGTGAGGGGCAGTCACAGTGAGCGTCCAGCCCCAGAGAAAGTTTGTCCCTGCTACCTTTACCATTATTGCAGTAGCCGCTAGGCTTCGAAAACAAGGGGAGCCATCCTGATGCACAGGATCCCAGACAGCCTTTTATGAAATGTAGGCAATTGGTCTTATTCCATGGCCCTAATTTTGGTAAGAAACCTCCTTTAGCAATACCCTTTTTTCTCAGAACATAAAAGATGGAAGGGCTTAGATATATCAGGGAGGGTTAAGTCAGGGCCTGAACCCGAGCTCTCCTTTAAATTTTGAAGGCCAATTCATTTTCCTCAGTCCCGAAATTAAAAGGTGACTAGCCTCCAGCAGATGAAGTATATAACGGCGATGGCAATTTTTCAGCAAATCCATGTATCCAAAGGCGGCAGTATCCATTGCCCCTAGAATTTCCCTAACCTTTCTTTTTAGTGGTTGGGGGTTGGATCTTCATTAAGGCTTTCTATTCGGGATTGGATAACAGTCTTTTCCCTTCCCTCAGCTCATATCCAAAATAATAACCCCTATGAGGAACATAATTTTTGCCTTTTTCTTGGAGACTCGTACCCTCCAATGTGGAGCCAAAGGTTCCTAGCAAACCCCCGAGTGTGCCCTTAAACATACCTCTTTGTCTTTTGCCTGCTAACAGAGATCATCCACATATGGGAGCAAGGTTACCATCAGGGTACATCACTGCAAAACAATCTCAGAATCTTGATTGAGAGTTCATCAAAGGATAGTGGGGGAATATTTTAAATCCCTGAGTAGTCGAGTTCCAGGTCAGTTGTCCCGATATCCCCATCTCCAAATCCGTCCATCTCTAAAGCGAAGTATTAGGCTGACTCAGTTTTGACAAAGGGATGGAGAACAATGCATCTTTCAAATCCAATACAGTATAAACTGCATGTTTCAGGTGGCAACAAACTGAGCAAAGAGTAGGTGTTAGGGACATTTGGGTGTATAGTTTTCTAACCCATTGTTTTTTCTTTTTGTCTATTGGTTTTTTTGTTCTGTCCACTTCTTGTTCACTTCCCTTAAGTCTTGTACTGGTCTGTAATCTTGAGTATCCCCGGTCTTTTTGGACAGGCAACAAGGGTGTTCCAAGCCAATGACAACTATGTAGTAACCCCCACTTCTAGGAGAGGCCTGAATGTGGGTTATAATTCTTCTTTGGCTTCAAACTGATGGGGTATTGTTTTAACAAACCCGGATGGGCATTAGCCCCAGATGTTAGTTTGTATTACAACTGGTGGCACATGCACAGACTAGCACCTGGAGGGTTAATTTTCCCTCAGCCCAAACTGCAGGAATTCTTGAATTAAAATTTCTCCCATTTTCCCATTCTGAAGTTTGGATAGCTTTTGAAAAAGCAGTAGATATCCCTCACTTAATGGGCAGGTTATAATTAAGGGCCTTGCAGGATTCCCCAATTCAAATGTAAGGCATATCTCCAGAAAATGAGATAGTTGCCTGAAGTTTGCTTAAAAGGTCCCGTCCCAGCAACGGAAAGGGCATTCAGATACAATGAAGGAGTGAGTTAAGTTTCCTCGACCTATTTTAACAGTCCGGTCTGTAGTCCATTTATACTTTATAATTTCTCCTGTTGCCGCCTTGCACTTTCCATGTTTCATTAGTGAGGGGTCCTAATGGCTTCTTGTAACACTGAATGTTAAGCCCTGATTAATCCACTAGAAATTTACACAGGTTGGGCCCCCAATTGAGAAAGATACCATGGCTCTCCGGGAGCCACGTTTGAAAGAGCATGGCCCGCCCCCCTATTCTTCTAAAGTTAAAACTGGTTTTTGGGCGAAGAGCTCTGCCTTTGATCGGGCAAGCCCTCTTCGGATTACGTGGGGCACCCTCATAATTTTCCAATGTCCTATTTCTTTGCAATAAGCACACTGTTTTTGTAGCCATAGAAGACCACTTTTTGTCTCTGTTGTAAAGTGGTCTCCTTGGTCTAGATTTGAAAGGTTTCAGAAGCCTGTAAAGCAGCCCTGTGGCCCTGTTATACTTTCCTTATCATAAGATCATCTCGCTATCTCTAATTTCAAACCCCTTTTGGGCTATTTCCAATAATTCTGACCGGTTTATCCTGCAAAGCATCTATCTTTTGAAATCTCTTACGGATGCCCTGTGGGGCTGACAGAGTCACAAAAGCCAGATTAACGCTTGAGGCTTGTCGTGTCCTCAGGGTCTTTAGGAGTATATAGACGGTATGCCACCAGAGGCTCTCGAGAAACGCTGAAGGCGACTCCATCAAGCCCCTGTTTCACATCTGCTACCTTAGAAAGATATTGTGGGTTTTCGAGCTGCCACATAAGGCCCTCTAACAGAGTCCTGGTGGTACTCACCCGAGTGCTCTCCTACCTCAGCATGATCCCATAGTCCCCAGCTGTCTTCTCCTAGGTAAAGCTCGTTCAATCACTTCTGTTTTTTTGTCGCTTGTAAGAAAGCACTTATCCCAGGCAGCGCTTTAGTCCGCCTTCTGCCTGTTAATCACACCCTTTCCTCCGTGGTGAGAGATATGGAGAATCTGTTGACAGTCCATCCCAGGTGGGGAGATGAATTAAAGAAAACAGAATCAACCAGAGAATCAAGGAACTAGATCCGTGCTAAAAGGGGGATTTCTTGGTTTTTCCAGTTATAAAGGTCCTGTTTGGAAATGGGAACATACACGTAGCCGACCTTCTGGAATCTGGTGGAGAGGAAGAACGGGGGCCGTAGTCGGCTCCACATCAGGGATATTAATAGAAATGGAGCCGGCATGTCCGCCAGGGGAAGCACTTGAATCCAGGCTCTTCCATTAAGGGTGGCCCTGTCGGGTATGGGGAGGAGAAAGCACAGGGGCGGCTCCTTTGGGAAGACTAGAGTTGGAGGGAGTGGATGAGTGGGGTGATTGAGAAGTCGTTTGATGGGAGGGAGAGGGAGATAGTATAGTAGTTAGTGGACCAGCTGCGACTCGCAGCCCCGCAGGCAGGGAGGATAAAGAGGAGCCGAATCATCTGGGGGAAGGAGGGATCCTCCGAAGTCCTGTAGGACAGGGCTCTTAGTGGGATTCAGGTTTTGTTTTTGAGGGGACCCTGGGGAGTTCTCCCAGCCATAACCAGGCTTTGCCCTCCCTGTCCGTTCCGGACCATCAAACCTTCATCCAGGCGGGACAATAGTTGTTGCATCCGCCCAGGGTAGAATATATCCTATTTGATCTGGTGGCCAGGATTTACAAAGATTGATGTTAGATATAGCCCATGCCACTTGGGGATCAAAGGTGCCCCTCAGGGGCCAGCCAACTCCGAAGGTGGGCATTCTACCTCACAGAATGTTCGGAGGCATTTCTTGGTGATGGATAAATCATAATCCTGCTTAACAAAATGGGATAACGTTTGTCAAAATTCCATAAAACACAGTTCAAAGGAGTATCAGGCTTACGTGTCTATTACCCTTTGTGTTACCAATTTTTACATTTACACAGAGAAGACACAATGATAAAGCAGAAAACAAAAACAACAAAACAAAACAAAACAAAACAAAAGAACAGAACAACAGGACACTACACAAAAGAACAAGAAACCAGGCGCCAAAACCAACCAGGGAGCAGTGCAACGTCTTGCTAATGCTACCGGACAGGAGTGCGTATGTGCCTCGTCAGGCATCCTCCTCTGTCCCCAGGGGAATTCCCGACCAGAACCAGAAAGTCAGTGCGACCTTTCGCTTACTGCCCTGGACAGGAGTGTATGTGCCTCGCCATGCAACCTCGCCAGTCCCCAGAAGAGATCTCAAAACCAGATACCAGATGTTACTAGGGCGGCCACTTACCCCTGTGGACGGTTTTTTTTTTTTCCCCCACTGGTTGCATGTTTAATTTTTTTGATGGCCGGCAGGTTCACTTCCAGTAGTCCGAAGGACTGAAGGCACACCCTGGGGCCTTTGGAACGTCCTCAAGGTGCGCATCCCCTAGGTAGCAACTCCCCCCGGAGACCAAGCGAAGGTCCCGGCTTTTCAAATTTGTAGTGGTCTGAATCTCGCTGCGGCTCCAAAAAAGTTATTCCAAGATGCAAAGAAAAGACCACCAACTCCAATTTTAGATAAAGCAAGCTTATATTGTATACACACAAAGAGAGGCTGGCCAGGGCCTGCCCCTCCCAAACCACTGGGCTTGGGGTCAGCCCCGCGCTCAGGAAGACAAGGTTTTTATAGATCAAAGAGTTACAAAAAAAAACTTGGGAACTTACATCTAATAGGTCAGACATGTGTAATTTAAAGCAAGTATCAAACTAATCACCTACGTGGCATTGCATTCCAAGGAAAAGGGGAGTAATAGTTCTAAACCTCACATCAAAAGTTTAACGGGGGGGGAGGCAACCGTTAGTTTTAGAGGAGAGGAAGAGTCATTATCTGGTCAAGAAAGCCAGCCTGAGTGAGCACAAGGCCTGGGCATGAATGCCAGACAATAAGCTCAAGGCCAAATAAGAATCCTAGCATTTCATAGAAAACTGAAGTGGGGCTTTTCATACATTGTGACAGGATGGCTCCCAGTCATAAGAATGTAAATTAGGCTGGTTTATCAGGCGGGGGGGGGGGGAGGGGCCCCACGTGGATCTACCCTGGATGGCAAGCAGACAACAGGGCAGATTGTGCACCCTTCACCCCGAGACACAGGTCGGGCACCTCTGAAAGATCAGGAAGGTTCCCTGGAGAAAGGTAGACTCAGCTGGCACTGAGGGACAGCGGAGTCAGGGCCGGGATCCCCTGGTGGAGGACAAGGAGATGGGGGGTCCCAGTGCGCAGGCCGAGCGTGGAGGCAGAGGACGAAGGCAGGGCCCCCGGCGTCTTGGGCGCTGGGCTGGAGGTCAGACAGCAGGGCCGGGCACCCCGCACACCAGATGCTGAAGAAATCCCACTCCCCACGCTTGGCAGATGTTTCCCTCCACTGTGAGGGCGTGCGTGGCAGCGTCCCACCCGGGTTTCTCCTGAGACCACCTGGTGGGCAACGCCTCCACGTGCACAAACACCCAGTAATGTGGAACAGGGGACCGCCCTCTTGCTCCCGATCCTGCAAACTCCCTGTAGGATGAGGATGGCGATCGACGGGAAGCCGAGGGTCATACCGTAAGTGTGGGTGGAGACGTGGGACACAGCACAGCGCCCTGGATGCAACCTGGGGCTGCTGGGCACGCTGAGACAGCCACAGGGTGTGTGGCCACACCTCACAACCCAGAGACCTGGCAGTGACAAACACCAGTGCCTGGGTGGGATGCAGGGACTGCCAGGTGGCACCTGAAAGCACTGGGCAAAAAAAGGCCCCCCCCCCCCAAGAAAAGGCGGCGTGGCTTCCAGGTGACGAGGCCCGATCGACCCTTGGTGAGGAGGCCCTCCCAGACAGAGCCTCGCG
>JAKELJ010000595.1:0-20974 GCA_025594165.1 Tamias sibiricus
TTATATAGATGATAATATCTATTATAAACATCTATATATCTCAGGGATTTCCCACACCAAATGGATTCTTTAGAACATCTTACATTAGTCCTTTTCCTATCATAAAATCTTGAAGCCCATGAGTCATCAATATGGTCTGCATGACTTGTCAAGTACTGTCTCCATAAAACTAAATCTAGGTTCAAGAAAAAAAAGGTTGTTAAATGCCTGAGCTTGTTGTGCTCTCTGGAGTTCTCATAGCAAAATACTGGAATACAGCAGTACACATATCCAGCAAAAATAGTTTCTCCACAATATACTAATTCAGAGGTCCAAATTATTATCTGTCCATTCTGCCAGTAATTCCAGATAGGCAAACAAATCCACAAAGTTGCCATTATCAAGATAACATGATTAGCCACAGCACACAAGTTCTTGTGGCACAATCATCTGAATTTGACCTGAGGTCTGACTTCTTAAGTTTATATCCTCTGGATTCCCCAGACCCATATATGCTTGGTCATTTTCCAAATGACAGGAGATTAACAAAAAGAAATGAAAGAAACGAGAAGGGATCAGAAGATGGCAGACAGGAGAGAGGTTGCCTTCAGGAGTCAGTCACTAAAAAAGCATAGTGGAGAGAGTTTGGTACGGAGGTCGCCAGTGGTGTTCTGCAAACTGATGGAAGATAGGCATTCAGTGGTCTCTTGGTCATGAGTTGGTGGAAATACACGATCATGAACTCCAGATCTAGGTACACGTCCCCCCCTCACCCCCAGCACGAGAGATCACAGTACAGAGCCATGAGATGGCGTGGTAGGCAAAGTCCTCAACGCTTCAAAGTGACTGCTTAATGAACTTATTTTTTATTTGACATTGTTTTTGTTTTTCTTGTTTTTTTCTCCTCTCTCTTTTTTCTTCCCTCATCTTTCCCTGAGTTAACACCCTGCCCTTTGCATTCCTCAACAGAGGTGAAAACTAATTTTAATACAGAAATTGGATTTTTAGAAACTTGGGGACAACTGAATATTATATCAAAGTGGTGGTATTGTATAGTTTGCTTCTTCTATTTTTTTTTTTTTTTGACTTACTTTCTCTATTCTCGTCTCTTTTTCACTAATTTCTATTACTTTGACATTTTTTTATTTCTCCTCAATGTTTGCCATAAGTTTGGTTCTATATATACATTGATCTTTCACACTAAATGTGTTCACCCCCCCCCCCCCCCCCCCCCCCCCCTCATCCATTGCCTAGTTAATACTGAACAAAGGAGAGATCTATTAAAAGCATAAGAAATGAGAAATCAGATTACATATATTGGGAAGCAAATTAGATTATGTGCAGATTTTTCAAAAACCCCGACCTTAAAAGCTTGAGAATATCAATGGAAACAACATATTTTTCAAGCTCTGAAAGAAAAGGGATTATCAACCAAGAATTCTTATATCCAGCAAAATTAAGCTTTAGATTTGAAGATGAAATAAAAACCTTCCACGACAAAGAAAAGTTACAAGATTTCACAACTCGAAAGCCCGCACTTCAGAGGGTCCTGGGGCAAAACTATATCATGGAAGAAGAAAAAGAAAAATAACAATGAAAATCAGCAAAGGGATTTATTAAACTAAAGGAAACAACAACCAGAGGAGAAACCAAATCAAGTTAAATGCCACAAACAAATAAAAAATGGATGGGAATACAAATCAACGTCTCAATAATAACCCTGAATGTTAATGGCAAACTCAACTGCACCATTACAAAAGACACAGACTGTCAGACTGGATTTAAAAAGAAATGAACCCTAAACATATGCTGTCTCCAAGAAACGCGCACCTCATAGAAAAAGACATCAACAGACTGAAGGTGATGAATGGCTGGTGAAAAATCTTACCACTCACATGGGCTACGGAAGCAGAGCAGGGTTTCCATTCTCAGTCATCAAATAAGGTAGACTTACAAAACAAAAGTTAATTAAAAGGGACAAACATGGGATATTTCTTTACTGTTTAAGGGAACCATTCATCAACAAGATTATAACAATAATAAATCTATATGCCCCATTCTAATGGAGCACCTATCGTTCATCATACCAAACCCTTCCTCAAGTTCAAGAGTCTAAATAGACCATCATACACAATTATTCCAGGGCACTTCAAACACTTACCTCTTTCACCACTGGATAGATCATTCCAAACAAAAAGCTAAATAAAGAAAACTTAGACCTCATTGTAATACAATTAATAACACTTAGACCTAATGAACATATTGTAGAATATTTCATCCGCTCAGCTAACGAATACACTTTCTTCTCAGCAGCACATGGCTCCTTCTCTAAAATAGACCATATATTATGCCACAAAGCAACCTAAGCCCATAATGTAAGCAAATAAAAAATGTAGAGATACTTAACCCTGCATTCTTATCTAGACCATAATGGGAATGAATTGGAAATCAGTGATAAAACAAGAAATAAAAAAACTACTCCAACAACTGAAAACCTAAACAGCATCTACTGAATATGAACAAGGGGTTGCAGAAGAAATCAAGGAGGAGATTTAAAAAATTCCCTAGAGGGTAAATGAGAACAACAAATGCATCATATTAGAAAATCTCTGGGACACTATGAAGGCAGTATTAAGAAGAAAAATTCCATTGCAGTTGAGTTCATGCCTTAAAAAGAAAAAAAAAAAAATAAGAACTTAACATCACACCTGAAAGCTCTGAAGAAAAAAGAAGAACAGATCAACAACCAAGAGCAGTAGAGAGACAGGATAATAATTAAAATCAGAGCTGAAATTAATGAAATTGAGAACTAAAGAAAAAATTGAAAGAATTGACAAAACTTAAAAGCAGTTGTTTTCCTTTGAAAAAATTTAAATAAAATTGACAGACCCTTAGCAATGCTAATGAAAAAAGAAGAGGAGAAAAAACTCTAAATTACTTATCATCTGTGATGAAAAAGGAAAATATCACAACAAAAACACCTCAGAATACAGAAGATAATTTAGAAATTACTTTGAAAACTTATACTCCAATATAAATAGAACATCTCTCAAAGTCATTGACAGTATTTCTAGAGGTCATATGGAATTTTCCCAATAAACTGGATCTGGAGGCTATACACATATTTAAACAGATGAATTTTCAAGTGAGGAAATTAGAAGATACCATCAAAAATCTAACCCAACCAATAAAAATCCCCAGGACCCAGATGGGTTCAACGCATGCTGAGTTTCGCTTACAAGACTTATTCAAAGAAGAAGCTAATACCTAATACTCTTCAAGCTATTTCAGGGAAAAATAGAAAAAGTGGGAGCTCTTCCAGACTCTTTCTATGGAGGACCAATATTACACTAATTCCAAAGCCAGCAAAGACATAGCCAAAAAAAGAAATTTTCAGGCCAATATCTCTACATGAATATAGACGCAAATATTCTCAATAAAATTCTGGCAAATCGAATACGAAAAACATATCAAAAAGATAGTGCTACCATGATTCAAGTCGGTGGTTTATTACCAGGGAATGCGGGTTGGTTCAAAATATGAAAATCAATAAACATATATACATTCACATCAATAGACTTAAAGAAAAAAAAAAAAACATATGATCATCTCAATAGATGCAGAAAAAGCATATTTGACAAAATACAAACACCTCTTTATGTTTCAAAACACTAGAAAAAACTAGGAATAACAGGAACATATCTCAACATTATAAAAGCTACTTATGGTGAAGCCCCAGGCTAACATCATCTTAATGGAGAAAAATTGAAAGCATTCCCTCTAAAAACAGGAACAAGACAGGGATGGTCCCCTTTTTCCACTGTTATTTAACATAGTACTTGAAACTCTGGCCAGAGCAATTAGACAAAAAGATAAAAAAAATTAAAGGGATCCAGATAGGAAAAGAAGAACTCAAATTAGCACTATTTGCTGATGATATGATAATATACCTAGAAGACCCAAAAAACTCTACCAGAAAACTTTTACAACTAGTAAATGAATTCGGCAAAGTAGCAGGATACAAAATCAATACCCATTAAGTCAAAGGCATTTTTGTACATCAGTGGCAAATCCTCTGAAAGGGAAATGATGAAAACTACTCCATTTACAATAGCATAAAAAAAAAAAAAAAAAAACCTGGGGTATCTACTTAAGTGAAAGAGGTGAAAGACCTCTATAACAAAAACTATAGAACACTAAAGAAAGAAACTATAGAAGACCTTAAAGATGGAAAGACTACCTTGTTCTTGGATGGGCAGAATTAATATTGTCAAAAGTGTCCATTACTGCCAAAAGCATTATACAGATTTAATGCAATTCCAATCAAAATCCCAATGACATTCCTCAGAGAAATAGAGAAAGCAGTCATGAGATTCATCTGGAAAAATAAGGAGACCCAGAATAGCTAAAGCAAACCTTAGCAAGAAGAGTGAAGTGCAGGTGGCATCACTATACCAGACCTTTAAATTATTACTACAGAGCAATACGTAAACAAAAACTGCATGGTACTGCACAATCCAAAATAGACCTGTAGACCAATGGTACAGATCTTGAGGGACACAAAGACTAATCACATATGTTGCCGAGCCTGCAGCAACGATACTGCAGAAAGAATTTCAGAAGCAGACTGGGAAAATGAATAGGCTCTTTAATTCTTGTTATCTTCTAACTTCTCTCTCCGGCCCTCAGCAACCTTCTCCAACTCCAACCCAAACCTCTCTTAGCCAAACCTCATCCCAGTTAAATACTTTTTGCCTTAAACAAGTATACACGTGTCAACAGCTCAAACTTACTGGTGCATCACACTCGTGTTCACTGGCATAGAAACATTCTTAGATAAATGCATGAATATCAGGTGAAAATACTGAAACACAGCTATTATGGCTCTCAGATAGCTGCCATCTTAGCTATCTTCTTATTAGGCTCTTACATTTCCCCCCCTTGTTAATTTTAAAGAGGGATAGCTCTAGGGCGCGTAGTCATGTGCAACCAACATTCTAAACCCATACGTCGGATAATCAAGGGCTGTGCCCTTGACTCCTGGTCTGTAGGTTGATATGTCGGCCACATGGAGACGGTCCCCGTGGGATGGGTGACGGAACCCTCACCACATCCGGATCGTCGGTGCCTGTCTTAAGGTTGTCCCCCTCTGGGGACTTTACCCGTCATTGACTACCAGCTGTCCCAATTCGAGCCAACCCAAACATGAGGAGATGCTTTCGTTCTAAGGCAGCACGGCTTTTGCTGATGAGCCAAGTCTCATAGCGTATCAAGTTTTTTAAACCAAATCAGCTGCCCTAAATTCCATTAAGTAACGCACTGAGTTCTCTAGACAAATACCCGCAAGCGCATTGTCCGTATTGCAATGTCCCAAACATAGAAATATTTTTTTCAAAAGTCCATTTGCTAACACGTTGATCTAGTAGGCGCTTGTTCATGCAGAGCAGAAAGCCACACTGCTGGTGAAGTTGTTTGGATGCTTGAGCAGCAGGGATGCTTGTTATGCGATTGCGATCCCTGCAGCTGTAGCAGCATCAGCCGTCTTTTTTTATGTCTAGGACAATGCACCAGCAAAAATCTTCAGGGCCCGCTACCTGAAAACTCAAGCATCACTTCATTAGAGGAAAGGCAGGTGCCATTCCAGCACTGAGTCAAGAAGTGAGTTATCAAACTAAGAAAATAGAATTATTAGATCAAGTAGATTGGAATTGATTTCTGCTCCACACACCATTGCTGCTTGAGCCTTCCACGAAACATAAGCTGGCAAAATATCACATTCAGTACGGGATTAAAGAGAAAAGAACTGAGGGTATTTAAGCTGGACCAAAATATTATATTTAAGATAAAATTAAAGAAAAGCAAAGAGCATTTTAGAATAAGATAATTTTGTTAGCTGGACTATCTCCTGAGCCTCTGCATACACAGCAAACCCCGTCCATAAAATATACCTGTTGAAAACAATTTAAATTAATCACGTATTGTAACAAATTAAATAAATTACAAATAAACAATCCCATGTCAAACTACCAAAATATCAGGTTATATAGTAATTAGTCCATATACTTTGCTGAAGAGAGAAGTCCTAGAGATACCTATAAATTAAGATTTGAAGGTTACCTTCACTTTTGAATGGTTTAACCCAATTTGAATACTCTAAACCTTAAAATGAATTAAAGTTATTTGGAATCCATCATATATATTATTATACTATATATATATATATATATACATATATAAATTTTTCATGAGCACTTAGTTTTGTGTTTATTGTGTGACATCACATGGGACAGACACACAAACATACGAACATATATTTGTGAGTGGGACAACATTTACAGGAAATCTAGACAAGCGCACAGGAACATAAGACATATAAAAAAAAAGATAAAACATACAATTGTGTGCACACGAAAAGAGGAGATCTTCTCGTCCTGCCACGGAGGAATGAGACTACGTAAGTTGTGAATTTTTTGAAGACTTTTTTAAGGGAATCATTCCAACCAACAACTTCATCTTGGCCCTTTTGATTTTGTATTTGTTTTAATTAAATCGCTTGGATGTCCATCAAGCAACTTCATCTTGGTCCTTTTGATTTTGGTACCACTCTGCCTTTTATTAATCTTGATGGTATATCCATACCTGGGGAGGATTCGTGCTGTGGAAAAAAACACAAACAGATCCTCTCCCCTACAAATTAATACTGGATCTGCTGGGCCCTTCCCATGTGCCTGAAAGAAGAACATCCTTCCAGTAAACCAAAGGTTTATTGTGTTTGGTGTGGATTGCAGTGTCTGTCTCCAGCCTCGGTTAAATATCCTTTAGAATCCAAAGTTAAAAAATTTAAAGTAAAAAAGGCGCAATGGCCCAATCTGTCCCTAGGATTTGGTCCCAATTCTCCTTCTTTTATGTTATCAAAAGCATAATTTTTCGAGTGTGTAAATTAGCTCATTTCAAGTAATACCTAGGCCTTGAGATGATTACCTGTGTCCTTATGGAGCAGTATACTGAATTTGCGCAAAATCTGTTTGAAAGAGTGAGGAACGTATATGCAGGGCCATTGTCTGTTTTTTGAAGCATTTTGGGAATACCCAATGCAGCAAAAGCTTGTAGACAATGAGATCGTAAACATCTTTAACTTGTTTCTCCAGCAATGTAAGGAAGAAAAAATCATGTCCTGGGAGCATGTATGCCTATGGCATCATGAATAAATCGCAGATTTTTCCCAAAACTTGGCTCATGAAGTGACATCCATCTGCCAAAAAATGAGTGGGCATTCATCCTCTTGGGGTTTAACCCGATAATGTGGGATTTGGGCAAATGTGTCACACAAGATTGACCAAGCCTTCACAATTGTTCCGAGCTTGATCTTTGTTATTTTGAACCTTTGTTCGTAAAGCTAGTACTACTAACATGAAATTGAGAATGGAACGAGGCTAGCTTGTTGGACTGTTGGGGATAAACAATAATAGATTGTTTGAGTGAGGGCATGCGGCCTTTTGATTTTACCTTCATGGAGAGGACCAGGCAAATTGTCCAATAAACCAAGGTTCTTTACGTCCCATAGAAGGGTTTTGAATTGAAAACACAATTTAAAGGCTTGGTAGTATGAGGTGCTATTGGACCTGCTAGCTCCAATTTAGGGACAAGCATGTACACATATATGGCTGTCCTGAAAAAAATATTTATGGGCTTTTTCTTTTCTTTAAAACTAAACTTTCAAGGAGCCATAATAATAGCTTCAAGTTCAACTTAATTGAGCTGATTTATGGGCCATTTATAGGTTATCATTATTTTATTTTTGAGTGACTACTGCAGCAGTACCATTTAGAGGACCCATCTGTAAATACATTTAATGCCTTAGGAATAGTGTTGATTTTTTAGTACCTGTGGAAATATAATGCATTGTTGATACAAAAAGATAGTTTATAAGGAGACTTTAGTAACGATTGGTTATCAAAATTGCAGAAGTAGAGCATCTCAGCTATAGCCCAGTCATTAGCAATTGAACACAAATTATTCAACCTGATTTGTGAGACGATGAATGATTATTGTAATTTATGAGTAGCGGGGTGAATGCCAAATATTTTAGTAGAAAGTCTTAAGTCCTTAAAAGAATTTAAGTTTAGCCACCATGGAGGTAAAAGAACTCAAGTTGTACTTTTTAGGAGAGACGAGGCAAGTGTATCCATAATAAAGGCCCCCTGTTTGCCATAATGAACTGCCTGTGGGTTGTATATTGGTGAAGAAATAATGATAATATCAGACGGTTCGGAGCAAAATCAATTCCTATCACAATGGGATCCTTCAATGGCCCTTTTCTACCAACTTTAATCGCGTCCCCCTAGCATCAGGAGTCCCAATGTGAAGCGTGAAGAGTGGATCAGGGTTTCCTGTGAAGGATATCAAAATAAGGGTTTTACATTGGCCAGAGTGGTGAGGCTTCTTAGTGTAGAAGCGGAAGCCAAATTAATGTCTCCGCAAGCCAATTTTTGGAAAAAAATTCATTAAGAGTGGCCAAATGTGTCGCTTTATTTATTAAATTTTTTTGAGGCCTTAATAAAAAGTAATCCATAATTTGGAATCCTCAGATATAATATTGGAGATCCTAGTTTGAACCTTTTCTTGCATGCAATCGTTTAGTCCATATCATGGTCAAGGTTTGTCTATATTATCGCTAAATTTGGTGGAAATAAGACTTCTGATTTAGGTTACAACACTAAATCATCCTAAAGGATGCACATAACTTTGGTATTGGTTCTTGATTAGCTGAATACCTTTATCTACAAGATTACATTTATGGGCTATTAAACATTCCCTGGGTCTAACTTTCCATTATATCTTGATCAGGGGGGGGGCCCATTATTATTAATAAAGGAACTGACAAAGCAAACCTGGGGCATCCAAGATGTACGAATAGAAAGTAAACTATCCTTAATTCAAGATTTTAAGATGGATATTTTTTAAATAACTACAGATTAGGTATCCAGTTGTTGCCCATAATTTCATGTTTTATTGATTTCTCTAAGATCATGTAACAATCGCCATTTTCCTGATCACGAATATGGGGGAATTCCAGGGAGAGGTGGAAGGTTCTATTATGTCCTGCTTCTAGTTGTTTCTTGAACTAGTAGGTGGGCCGCTTGTAATTTCTCTCTAGATAGGGGCCACTGAGAGACCCAAACTGGCAAAATGGCTTTATCAGAAAGCCATGGTATTTTCACAAAATTGTTTCTCAGTGGCCCCTAAAAAAGATTATCCTTTACCTTTTCGGGTGATGATTTCCTTTGTAACACTGTGTGGCTTGGTTGTGAGATGTACTCCCATTTGTTGTAAAACACCTCTTCCCCATAAGGTAACTGGCAAACTGGACAAAACATAAGGCTGAAATGTTTCTTGATGCCCTTCATCATCCTCCCATTTTAAAACTGTTGCACTTTGTTCTGGGGGTATTAGAAATATCCCATGCCTCTCAAACTATTTGAAGCCTTCTGCAGAGGCCAGTGTTTGGGCCATTGTCGTACATTGATAATGGAAAGAGTCAGCCCCAGTGTCAATCAATCCCTCCATCTCTATACCTTGAATTTTTATTTTGCACATAGGCCTCCGTGAACAATCCTGAACCCAGCAAGCCATAGGTCCGGAGCCAATGGAACCAAATCCTCTATTGTTCCTATTTTGAGGCATACTCTTAAATGAGTCATGTAAACTGGGAAGGAGAAGCAGCTGAGCAATTCTATCTCCTTGGTTAATAGAGCAAATGCCTCGAAGTGAACTAAGCATTAATCTTAATTTCTCCTTGGTAGTCTGAGTCTATTACACCTGGAGTCACTTGAAAACCTGATAAGCTTTTAGAGCTTCTCCGAGGATAAGTCCTACAGTTTTTCTGAGGGAAGAGGCCCACTGACTCCCATGGGATCAGTAGAACACCCCCATTTCATTGTTACACTATCCAGCTGAACAAGGTAATCCTAACTTCCTCTTTTCCTCTAATAGATCAAGGTAAAGGGATTGTGTTCGAGGAATCATCTGATGGATGTTGAATACTCTGCCCTCTAATGCCTCGTCACATTGTGGCCCCGCAATTGGCCCCATGTCCCCCCGTTTTTTGAATTCCTAACGAAAATGTTTACGCATAAATATCGAATATTTTAATCTGCACGTATTAGCCCAATGGTTTCCTTTCTTACACCTCGGGCAGCGGCTCTGGGGCAAAAACGATATGAGCTTGGTCTTATTTCTCTTTGGAGATATTGTTTTAGAATAACTGATTGATTATATATAATTTTTTAGTTGAGGCCCTTTTGTGAAATTTTGAGGGAAGCATTTCTCATTGCTGCTGCAGTCACATTTTTCCTGTGACAAAAGGCGTCATTTATAATCTTTGCATATGTCTTGACAATATTTTGTTGGCATTTTCAGATGCCAACTTGAACAACTAATGGCATAGGTTTGGATGTTCAATGTCTCCAAAACACATCTATACCTGCAGGTTCGCAAAGCCTAGCAGCAAAGTCAGTAATAATGGGCTTCATCTAGTCCCTAAAATTTACTTTAGACCAAGCTATCCCTGTAAATTTCACCAGTTCCTTAGTAAAGTTTTCCATGAACTTAACGCTGTTGGGCGTATATTTGAGCGTAAAATTCCCAGATCCATCATACTGAATTTGAATCTGTAAGTCAGCAAACGCGTCCCTTCTCCAGTTTAACATGTCTACATGACGGTCCTCGGAAAATCCTGCCTTCACATTTCTTCTAGGCTGTTTCCACACAAAACTCCTGGAACTGTGAAGACCGTCCAAATCAAGTATTGTCCCCGCCTCAATACTGCCATTAATCATAGTCAGCCCTTCTCATCCAGTCTGAGGGGGTTAAAGTTAAAAGTGTTTAGGGACTCCAACATACTCAATGCGAAAGGAGCTTGGGGTCCATAGGTCATATATTTGCTTCTTTTGAAATTTTTTAATTGTTTTGAAGTCTAGGGATTGGTGGTCACCTTCTGCCCATTTTTGCATTTTCAAATACTGGCAGATCCCAAAGTCCCCTGCGGGTTTTAGACATTCGGAGCGTGTAAGTGCTCAGAAAGAACCATTATTATCTGCTGTTTCAAGGGCACACACAAGTGGTTCAGAAAGGCCCACTCATAGGTTTCTGATTAATTGATTCAACCCATGAGAGAGCAGAGGGCAAACAAGTGGTTCCTCCTCTACTTTGACGCGGTCCCCTTTCTGCTCTTAAACTGACCTCATCAAGGAGGACTGCTGCTTTCATGGTTATTTAACTCCTCCTCTCACTACTATTAACTTTCATTAGTAGTAACATCCTGAGTTCCAGTTCAATTGAGAGCATGTATTCCTCGGCTATCTCTAATAAATCTCGATAGCTTTAGCAGCTCGGATCTTCATCATTTTTTTGAGTCACCACACCAATACTATCCTTACTGTTCCTATCTGACTCAGCGGAGGCTATGCTTTCATGATCACGTATCCTCCTCACTATCTGCTATATCCAAAGAATTCTTCCATAGCCGTTTATCACTACTGGATTTTAGTTATTTCCGCACCCATCTTTAAGACTTCTTATTTTCTTAAACCTGCCGATTTCCTGAATTCCCACGTACGGGTCAACCACTTGTTGCCAGCCTGCAGCAACGATAACCGCGGGAAAGAATTCGGAAGCAGACTGGAAAATTGAATAGGCATCTTTATTCTTGCTTCTTCTAACTTCTCTCCCCTCCGGCTCCAGCAACCTCTCCAACGCCAACCAACCTCGCCTAGCCAACCTCACCCAATTAAATACTTTTTTTTGCCTAACAAGTATAACACTGTGTCAACTACAGCTCAGCTCAACTTACAGGTGCGTCACATAGTGTTCATGGGCATGAGAAAGATTTCCTTAGATAAATGCATGAATATCAGGAGAAAATACTGAAACACCTCTTATGGCTCTCAGCTAGCCGCCATCTTAGCTATGCTTCTTATTAGTGCTCATTACATACATAATGTTTCAGTTAACTTATATCAACAAAGGCGCCAAATTATTTACATTGGAGAAAGAATGAGACTCTGCAACAAATGGTTTTCTGAGAAAACTGAAATCCATATGTAGCAAAATGAAAATTAAAACTTTTATCTTCATCACCATGCACAAAACTCAACTCAAAGTGGATCAAGGACCTAGGAATTAAGACCAGAGACAATACACCTAATCAGGAAGAAAAAGTAGGCCCTAATCTCTCCCAACATGTCCAGATTTAGGCCCCTTCCAAGTTGTCCTTAATAAGACCTACCTGAAGCTACAAGAATTAAATATCAAGAATCAATAAATGGGAATAGATTCAAAACTAAAAAGCTTCTTCTTCAGCATAAGAAATAATCAGTGAGGTGAATAGAGAACAAACTAATTGGGAAACAATTTTTTTACTACATGCTACGCTCAATAAATTCACTAATCTCTAGAATATAGTAAAGAGACTCAAAAATCTTAATCACCAAGAAAAACAAATAACCCAATCAATAAGTGGGCTAAGGAAGTTGAAAAGACTTCTCAGAAGAAGAATACACAATTAATCAACAAATACATGAAAAAATTGTTCAAACATCTCTAGCAATTAGAGAAATGCTAAATCAAAAAACTACTCTACAGATTCATTTCACTCCAGTCGAGAATAGCAGCTATTAAGAACACAAACAATCAATAGAATGTTTGGAGAGGATGTGGGGAACAAGGCACCCTAACACATACATCATACATTGCTGGTGGTACTCCTGTGCAAAATGATGCAGCCATTAAGTAAAGCAGTATTGGAGTATTCCTTGGAAAACATGGGAATGGGACCCCTCCTTATGACCCAGCCATCCCGACTCCTGGGTTGTATTCCCCAAAGGACTTAAAAAACAGCATACTAACAGGACACAGCCACATCAATGTTTATAGTCAGCACACATTCTACAATATGCTAGATTGTGGAACCAATTCAACTTAGAATTGCCTCTCAGTAGATGGAATGATAAAGAAAAATGTGGTACGTATACACAATGGGAAATATTAATCAGCAATTAAAGAGAATAAAATAATGGTCATTTGCAGGTAAATAATGAAGTTGGAGAATATAATGCTAAGTGAAGTTAGACCAATCTTCAAAAATCCTAATGCTGAATGTTTCTTCTCTGATATAAGCTAGGCTGATTCATAGTGGGGTTTGGGTCTGGAACACAGGAGGATTAGAAGGAACACTAGAAAGGGCATAGGGATGGAGGGAAAGGGAGGGAGCAAGGGGGTATGAAGGGAAAAAATAACAGAAGATGGTAGTAATGAATGGATATCAGTAATCCTAAAATGCAAATTAGAAGACTTAAACAAGTATCAAAATAAAAATGAATATACATTGTATACAAACAACTGTTATGTATAAAAGGTGGCTCCTATAGTTTGTACTATGAATTGTAATATAGGCTTATTGTTAGTATATACAATGACTTTGAATAAAAAAAAAGAAATGAAGTAAAGATACCTAATGAATATATTACAATGATAATGTTGGGTCATGAGGACATAGATCTATAATTCATACCCAACTATCTCTAAAATGAAGTGATTCATGAGCCAGTTAAAAGTATCACAAATTTCATTCTGATATAGAAAGATCAGCACCCTAAATGTCAGAAAACTGCCCATCAAAGTCAGATTTAAGGACAAGTCCTTTGTATTGACCTAATAACCCCTTGCTACTCTTTCAAGCCTGAAACTGCAATTCTAATGGTTCTAGAAAGTTAAGCAACATCTAACCATGAGCCCTCCTCATGGTAAGAAGAAAGATAGACATGGTGGAGGAAAAACGAAATAACATCAATCTTCTTAATGTCAAAAAGACTATGACACGGGTCATATTACATAAACGTTTACTGACTATCTGGCTCTAAGTCCAATCTTTTTTACTGAACTTTCGGGGAGAGTCTATTATAACTGGGTAGCAGAACAGACACAGGGCTAGTAGAAACCACACATTCACCATGCATACTCAAATAGGACAGGATAAGAAAAAGACACCTAAACAACAAGTAAGTGCTACATAATGGGAAAAAAAAAAAAAAAACTTCTGGCATCAAAACTGACCCAAAGATGTTTAGAGGGGTGGACACCCCAGTTAAGTCTATATGCAAAGCTCCAACAGGACTCCTGTCAGCCCCTCTGTTCCTTTCTCCCCCCCCCAGGATTCTATGAATGAAGGATCTAGTGCATGAAAAGTCTTCAACCACACCTATTGACTTTAAAGTACCCCCAAAGCCTCCTGGGCAGCGGACCGTGGAATATTAAGTCTTCCTGAGGCCAATATTGTGAGGCAGTCAAAACAGCTTGAAGATGGAATACTGAGGTTGATGAATGGAGAAAGAATGATTGTTCGTCCTTGCTTAGAAATCCTAAGTAAAAAGAGGGAAAATATCAAAGTTATTAAGCATCTGAACTTGTACCTTTAAAATAGTACTTTATTCTGCCAGTAAAACCATTTTGTTTCATATTTAACTTGATTTTCTCTTACAAACTTCTCATTTCATCTACTTGATAGTTGAGGTAACCTAAATTCAATGCATTTATTAAAAACACAGGACATATTTAAGGCATGGTGCATTAACATACTAGAATGTTTATTGACAATGCAGATTCCTAGACAGCCCTCCCAGACCCTGAATCAAAATCTCTGGGGTTGGGTACAGGGAGTCGTGGTGATTTTTTAAAAGTACCCCTGTTATCTGTAGGGTACACTCAAATTTTGAGGACTAATTATGGACAGAATATTAAATGATGGTCATATGCCCAATTCTCATTGATCATTTTTAGCCTTTTAGTTCTTTTGGAATTGGTCTTCATTCTACTGCCCTGATAATACAACTCAGATCACTAAGCACTTACCATGTCTTCACCAAAAATGCATTAGAGAAAACCTTCTTTCAATTTTCACAATGCTGGTAAAAAGGCAGTTTTCCCATATTTATTATTCCCTTTCTTTTTTACAGATACGGCTTTAAGGCATGTTGACCAAGGGAACAAGTTACTAAGTGTCAAGGCTGGAATTTGTTCTCTGGTCTAACTCCATGGCAAAAGCAGTGCTAAACAACATTTTCCACAGGAGTTATTACTTATAGGTAATAGAAAACAGTTGGCAAAAATTCTGTTCAAAACTGTTTATTAAAATTACATATAATGGAAGAAAAATCATCTTCAACTTAAACATTTGATCATTTGATATAAGCACCTGGTATATGCTATCAGTATGCCCAAGGGTATTCTACCTCAAAGAGTGAATCATTGCTACAAGATTGATAATTTCAATAGAATGTGGAATAGATGTATCGACTAAAGTTTTCCTTGTAAGCAAAATAAAACTCAGGCTGAAGATGACATAAGAAGAATACCAAAAGGCCCAATAAAAGTGAACTAAGAAGAAAAATGTACTCAAGGTGAAATCAACAAGATGAGCAAAGTGTGAAATAAAAAGGTCTATTTGGGAAAATTACAAGAAGCTCAATGTTACAAACCAAAGAAGAGAGGGAAAGACTGAGTGTATGTGTAGAAGTTTAAGTTTACTAAAGAGACTGCAGCAAAACAGGCTCAAGATGAACCTTTATTCAGAATCTGGAAATTAATCAGTAGGCAACAGGAAGTTGAGAAAGAACAAAAAAGCAGTGAGTGAATTGCATAGGAGCCCTGAGACTCAAAAGTGTGGTCTAGAGACCAGTGGCATCAGTATCAGTATCTCCTCTTAGAATTTCCTATGGAAAATCTTGGGCTGTCCCCCCAGACCAACCTACAGAAAATAGAATCTGAATTTTAACTAGACCCTAAGTGATGAGCATGCACTGCAGTGCTTGGAAAGGACTGATTAGAGCTCTTCTGCATAAGGCAGGATGCCTATGTGCTAGGCAACTACAAAGCACACACACAAAAAATAGTTATTAGCTGGGCATGGTGACACACACCTGTAATCTCAGCAGCCCAGCAGGCTTGAGATGGAGGATCTCAAGTCCAAAGCCTGAGCCTCAGCAATAGCTAGGCACTAAGCAACTCAGTGAGACCCTGTCTCTAAATTAAATACAAAATAGGACTGGAGATGTGGTTTCAGTGGTCAAATGCCCTGAGTTCAATCCTCAGTACCAGAAAAAGAAAATAGTTATAGTACTCTGTATTAATTTATCACTTGCTAATGAATACTGTTGACACAGGCTATATATAACAAAAATATCATGTTTATGTTCTCTTAACAGAATCCATTACAGATCCAAAACTTGGCATCTTTACTCTCATGTGCAATTGACATCTCAGACTGAAGACATCAAAAACTACTTTCCATTTCTTTTCTCCTAGAATAGAGACTTGCTTAAAAGCAGGTGTAACCATGGTAGCCAGTTAGTTAGAGAGGGGAAGCCATGAAAGTGGTGTGTCTGAAAGCTTAAAAAATGGGGCAGCAAAGGAGGACACTTGACCCAGCTCTCTCACACCTTGGGTCTATACGTCCAAGAGCACTTAAAAACAGCTTATTACAGGGGGACACAGGCCCACATCAATGTTTATAGCAGCACCAATTCACTATAGCTAAACTGTGGAACCAAACTAGATGCCCCTTCAGTAGGATGAATGGATAAAAGGATATATATGGGTTTATATACACAATGAAAATGTTATTCAGCATCAAAAGAGAATAAAATCATGGCATTCGCAGGTAAATTAGGATAGAGTTGGAGAATATAATCATGCTAAGTCCAAAGTAAGCCTAATCCCAAAAAAACAAACATCGAATGTTTTTCTCTGATATAGGAGGCTGTGATGCATAATGGGCTTGGGGGGAGGAGCACAGGAGGATTAGATAAACTCTAGACAGGGCATAAGGGGGGGTGGGATGGGAAGGGAGGGGTATAGGGGTAGAAAAGGATTGGTAGAATGAGATGGACATCATTACCTATGAGTACATGTATGAAAGGACACGAATGGTGTGACTATACTTTGTATACAACCAGAGATTGAAAAAATTGTGCTCTATATTGTGTATTATGAATGTAAGGCCTTTCTGCTGTCAAGATAACAATTCAAATTTAAAATTTATAAAAATTAAAAACTAAAAAATGGGGGCAAAAGGGGACTGAGGAGGGCACTTCCCCAGTCCAGGTTGGAATGAACCAGTCTAGCTGCTAGAAGGGAATAACTAGTTTGACAGATCCACCAGATGTTTTGAAGAAATTTAATGATCTTGTTGCCTTTTTAACATGGTCTAATAGTTGGTGCTGTAACATTCTCTAGAAGATAATTCTATTTTCAAGGAGCTATAAATAGTTACTTTCCTGAGGGTTTTTGCCCTCTCTTCAGAGTAAAAGACATTATAATACAAACACTTTCTAATTCCTAGAGTAGCTGGGACCCTGAGACAGTGTGAACAAAATATTTCATTACTGGTCAGACTTTCCTCGTTTTGTTTGATTTTCGTAGCAGACCCCTGAACTTCCTAGGGTATTGGTATTTGTTTCAAGATTGCCATCTCTGCCTTGGAGATAAAATAACATGTCAGCCTAAGGACTATATGATCATATAATCTTAGGGCTCAGTGACTTTTCCTTAATTTTAATAAATAATCTGCTGAAGTTTTATTTGTCCTGATACATTTCAGTAATTTTTATTAGAAAACACTCTTAGATCAGGAAATTTGCCTAGTGTGATTAAACACACAGGAGGTATTCTAGATGTATATTTTCCTCTTGAATGAAAATCATGCCTTATTTGCTAGTATGACAATTATAATACTTAAAAATATTGGATTGGTATGCTATGGCAAGTGATGAAAATTAGTACTTTAGGGCTGACTTGTTAGTATATTAGTAACCTTGTGATGATGGACAAGTTTGGGTATCATTTAACGATGGCAGTGCCTTGCCCCTTTTCTCTAATAAGCTATCTGGATGATTGTCCTCTATTCTATAAGAAAATACCATTCCCTCAAGTAGAGAACTTTGGGGTTTGAAACAGGTCTGAGGGCTTTTAACCTAGGGGGAAAAGGCACTGGTATTATTCATAGCATCACCTGAGGTTGGAGAGTTACAACCAAAACTGAGAATTGTACAGCTTCTTCAACCAGATGGAGGTTCCCTTGAAGCAGTGCCAACATAAATCTACTTCTCGGTAAGTAGTCAGAGTAAGACTTTTCAAGATTCGTCAGACCAAATGAGATATTATTGTATTTCAGTCATATGGTACTTCCTAATGCTTTATGTTTTTCTTTCCCTTTAATTTCTTGAAGTAAAACATTTGTTGTGAAAAGAAAATGGAGGCAAAGGTTTACAAAGTGGGTGGAGGACAAAGTAACTCAGCCAGAGGCAATTGGGAAAGTCTAGTTTGCATGTAGAAATAGTTAAGTTACTTGTTTGAGTACAGTAAGTGAATGAAGGAAAAATCGGAGTAGTCACATCTCGTCCCTGGTCCTGAGGTCACTTATAGTACATGAAAGTGGCAAAGACTCCAAAAATACTCATTGAGATTTTAGACTGGAATTTCAAATATTATTATAAACTGATGGGCTTTTTAATATGTACATACTAGACAGAAACACCAATAGTGACTGAGATGTAAGTCTTTACATTGGTTCTTTATTTATTCAAATATATATGTGTCACATTAACATATATGCACATGGACATATATACAATCTATATTCCACATATTTTTCTAAATAAAATATAGAAATACTTTTATACATGGTATACAAATAATAAATAATACACACTCATACATGTGTTTTCCTATGTCCTGCCTAGTAAGGATCTATTGACCATGCCAGTTAGTAGTAATCAGTAAGAACAGTATTAAAAACTGACCTTGGTTTTTTAAATACAAAAATCTAACACCAAGAAGGAACTCAGTGTCCTTGCAGAAAATGCGCAGACACAAGAAAAGTACAAGACATGACTATAAACAATCACATGATGACCATAAAAAGACTATAAATGCTTTAGCTTGGAACTGTGGTCCATAGCCCATAGTCCCCAGAAACTACAGGGGAAGCTGAGGCAGGAGACAAGGATTGCAAGTTCAAGCCCAGCCTCTAGCAATGTGTGAGATCCTAAACATTTTAGCAAGAACTGTTTCAATAACAAAAACAAAAAATTAAATAAATCAAATAAAAAGAACTGGGGATTTACGCTTAGTTAATAAAGTGTCACCTAGGTCCAATCCCCATTATACAAAGAAAAAAAGAAAGATAGAAAAAGACAGATAGAAGGATAAGGAGAAGAAGGAGAGGAGGAGAAGAGGTAGAGGGAAGGGAGAAGAAAGGAATTAAGAGACGGAAGAAGGAAGAGAAGGAGGAAGGAAGGAGAAGGGAGGAGGAGAATAAAAAGAGTGAGGAAGAAAGAGAAAAAAGGGAGAGAAGAGAAAGAAAACAAGGAGAGAAAAGGAGGGAGGGAAAGGAGGTAAGGTGTTGTGTGGTCGGTGGTGAAAGAAGAAAGAAGTGAGGATGAATAGAAATGCTTGAAGAATGATTAGGGAAATATTAAAGAATACATAACACAACATTGAAGAAACTTCCACTGTTCAAATTTGGGGGTTGATGTCAACATTAAAATTGGTGTTAAAATAGCAGTTGTTTTACCCATTTCACAAAATGGGAAGGAGGGAAAAACCTCTTCCTTCCACAGAATGTCCCACCACTGCAACTTTTGGCAAGCTACCACAAGAACAGGAGTTCTGGTGCCATGGGGAGACAATTGGTGGAGAAACTGGATATTGGCACATTAGAATGACATCTCCTTTCAACAAAACACTGTTCAACTCCATATGTTTTCTTTCTTGATAAAGGAAAAAGCCATCTCTTTTAACTTCTTTCATTTGTTTCAGGCCCAAATCTTAGGGAATTATTGTGATCAATCCTCTCACACCCCACGTCCACTTTCTTATTGGAGCCTGTTTGAATTGCCATGTTCAAGGAACAGGATCCAGAAACCTGCTCCACCATATCAGCTTTCCTAATCAAAGCCTGTCTTACTTTAGCAGCTCCTTCCTAGAGTCCTCACACTCACCCTTGCCTCCAAACCGTTCTCATATGCCAAATGTTCTACACGCAGCACCATTGCTCTTCTCTAAAATGATCATAAAGCTACCTACCACATCTCTCTAATGACAGGAAGAGCCTATACATTCTTAGAAGGTTCCAGGCAATGCTTTGCCAACCTGCCCCACCCAACTCCCAACTCTCATGGATTCTAAACAGTGATGAGTTAATTGTGGTCTCCCCCAAAATTCATATATTGAAGTTCTAACTCCCTGTACCGTCCGAAATGGTGGCTTAAACATTTGGAGATACAGACAACAAAGAGGTCATTAAAGTTAAATTGCAGGTATACATTTTAAAGGGATCCTCACTGACTGTTGATCATATACGAGGAAAAAAGATTCACAGACACAGAGGGAGAAGAATGGGCCATCTGCAAAGCCAAGAGAAAGGCCTCTGAGTAACAACACTTGACACCTGATTTTCACTGCCAGTCCCTAACTAAAAAAGAACTTCTCCTGCTAAGTCCCCAGCCTGAGGTAACCTTAGGGCAGTACAGCAGCCAGCCTCCACTCCCCTGGTCACTGGGTCTTCCCCTCTGAACTCTCTTGCTCCACATGCGGTTTAGACCCTCTGCCTCCAAGGCCACTGCTGGCCTTTTTTTCCCTTCCAACCACCACTCTCTTCTGCAACTGCTCTGTCTCACTCACATCCCAGCGCACCAGTCACATCTCTGGTCTTCCCTCCCTTTAAAAGAGCTCCCCAACCCCACCACTGCCATCCTTCCCTCTTCCTACTGTTTTATTATTCTGATAACACTACTTTGTTCATAGACCTGTTTCCCTCTAACAAGAAGGAAGAAATTCTGCTGCATCACATTCCGAATACCCTGCACTAGGAATATCTGGTGTATACAGAAATGATTCGTATATAAAATAAGATAATATTCCCATAGCATTTACTTTTCAG
>JAKELJ010000596.1:0-20956 GCA_025594165.1 Tamias sibiricus
GTCTCCCTCGGGCCCTGGGAAAAGACAGGGAGTTCCTACAGGATCCCAGCCTCGTGCAACCTCATTTTAGAAAGGGCCAGAACCTACACAACAACCAGTACTACTTTTATACTGGTCTCAAAGGAGCACAACATTGAAGGCTTTTCTCAAGAAGGCCCAAGAACTACATTAAGTGCACAAGGCGCTCATTCTAGGCTGCTTCCCCCGCCCATCGTGTGTGAAAAAAACGCGATTCGCAAACAAAGGCCCAAAAGACGTGAACTGGCTGGTATGTTGCCGCTCTGAGTGACCCGCACTCCACAGATAACCTCTTTATTTTTTTGAAATAAGGATTGTAAATTTTCAAAAACTTCTTCCGTTCAGTGGGATCACAACATCTTGCAGGTTGGCCACAATTGCCTCTCAAACATGAGAACTTTTATACCTCAAACTACATCAAAGCCCCCTTTCATTTCTCATTCAGAAACCACTCTGGCCGGAATGCACTCTAATTTCATTAGCACCTGGTCTTGTGGAACTTCCTTCTCTACAAATCATGTCCCCATTCAGGTTGGGTCTTCTTTCTCTTGAAGGCTCTGTTGTACCTGAGGATCTGAGATAAATCCATTGATGAAGAAGAACACCTCAGAAACTTTCTGACCCTAGAGCAGGTCTTTTTTCCAAGCACTATCCACCCATCTATGTGATCTGTGACCTGGCCATTGCATCAACCAGAAAGGGATGACAGCAACATGGATTTCACATTTCATGAACTCAAGGTAGGCAACAAAATTCTCACGACTGAAGCACCTGAGGAGGCCGAAGACTGTAGCGTCTAGTGACCGGTTTGGCGTGCAATTTTCACCTTCTCTTCCTACACATCCTTGAAAGCATGACATTTCCCAGTGAAGTGACATATGCAACCACCACCAAAACGAATCTCAAGGCCGATGCATGCTATATAACTTTTTTATGCACATTTCAGTCTTATAGCACCATAAGTGGACGACAATATTTTACACAAGTGTATGATTTGCCAGCAGATTTATTTCCTATTTTTTGCTTGTCCTTCACACACATTTTTTCCTTGGTTCTCACTCCTTCTCAATTGTTTGTTTTAATTACAATTCAATGGCCGTCTGAGTGCCTTCACAGGTAGCACATTGAATAAAACTGATAGATTGATATGCAGAATAAAAAAATGGAAAAACAAAAGAACAGTGCCAACTTGAAAGCCTACACATTTCTACCTATATGGTCTCAACAATTGCATCGATTGGCTCCCTATGATCACCGGTGAGACATTTGAAAGGATCTTGCCAGCAGGCTCTACCAGAAACGGTCTCCAAATGGAGTTTTGAATCTGGGTCACGTTATGTTGTTCTTGGGGCGTTGGACACAGATGCTGATGCGGTCTTGGTGCACCTACAATGGTTCTGTCTTGGTCTGTTCTACACTGACCCTCAATGGGGTTAGTGCACTACCACATGATGACTTGAAAACTAAGCCTTGTTGGCATCTTTCACCATTGAGCCTGGACAAGAGCAAAGGGTGTCAAAGCACCCCTTTCATTATCCCTTTGGAACTGAATGTCCCTAAGGTCAAGTGCACAGAGCTTATGCACAAGGCATCAGTGCCAGGACTTCTTGGGGAGCACTTCGGTCTTCCTGGGTCTGCTCGGGGCCCCAAAGTTCCAGGATTCAGGCTAGGAATCTCCAATACTCAGTTCTCCCTCGGGGCCCTGGGAAAAGTCAGGAGTTCTACAGGGGATCCAGGACTCGTGGCAACTCATTTTAGAAAGGCCAAAATCTACACAACAACCAGTAATACTTTTTATACTGGGCCTCAATGGAGCACAAATTGAAGGCTTTACCAAGATGGCCCAAGAACTACATTAGTGCCACAGGCGCTCATTCTTGGCTGTTCCCCGCCCTTCGTGTGTGAAAAAACGCGATTCGCAAACAAAGCCCAAAAGGGGTGACTGGTGGTATGTTTGCCCTCTGAGTGACCCGCTCTCCAAGATACTTTATTTTTTTGAAATATGGATTGTAAATTTCAATAATTCTTCCTGTCAAGTGGGATCACAACATCTTGCAGGTTGGCCACAATTTGCCTCCAACTTGAGAAACTTTTTTCCTCAAACTACATCAAAAGCACCCCTTTCATTTCTCATTCAGAAAACATCTGGGGCCGGCTATGCACTCTAATTTCATTGAGCACCTTGGTCTTGGTGGAACTTCCTTCTCTACAAATCATGTTCCATTCAGGTGGGGCTTCTTTCCTCTTGAAGGCTCTGTTGTACCCCTGTGTATATGAGGATAAATCCTTCGATGAAGAGGGACCCCTCAGGAAATTCTGACCCTAGAGCAGGTCTTTTCAAGCAGTAGTTCACCTCTATGTGATCTAGTGACATGGCCATGCATCAAGTCCAGAAGGGATGACAGCAAACTATGGATTTCACATTTCATGACTCAAGGGAGCCAAGAAATTCTCACAACTCACCTGAGGAGGCGAAGACTGTAAGCGTCTACTGACGGTGCGGGTATTTTTCCCTTCTTTCTTATCACCCATGAAAAAGGCATGACATTTCCAGTTGGAAGTGACATTATGCTTCCACCCAAAACGAATCTCAAGGCACTATGCTTGCTTATACTTTTTTGCACATTTCAGTCTATTACACCATAAGTGACGACATATTTTACACAAGTGTATGATTTACCAGCAGATTTTTTTCTTAATTTATTTGATTGTCTTCACACACATTTTTCTTGGTTCTACTCCCCCCTTCTCAATTGATTGTTTTAATTACAATCAACTGGCCCAGTCCTGAGTGCCTTCACAGGAGGGCACTTTGAAAATAAAACTGATAGATAGATATGCAGAATAAAAAAATGAAAAACAAGTAGAACAGTGCCAACTTGAAAAAAGACCTACACATTTCTTCCTATTGGTCTCACAATTGCACTCGAGCTTGGCCTCCCTAATGATCCCGGTGAGACATTTGATGGATCTTGCCAGCAGCTCTACAAGTAAAACCGTCTACAAATGGGAGTTTTGCTCTGGGTCACGTATGTTGTTCTTGGTGCTTTGGACACAGATGTGTGATGCGGTCTTGTGCCACTACAATGGTTCTGTTTGGTCTGTTTTACACTGACCCTCAATTGTTTAGGAGCTACTTTTTACCAAATGATGGACATGAAAACTAAGCCTTGTTGCATCTTTCCCCAATGAGCCTGGACTAGAGCATAAGGGGTGTCAAAGCACCTTCATTATCCCTTTGACAGTGTCCCTCAGGTCATGTGCACTGAGCTTTGCACCAAGGCTCAGGGCCAGGCACTTCTTGTGGAAGCACCTTCGGTCTCTCGTGGTCTGTCTGGGCCCCAAAGTCCCAGATTCAGGTGAGGTATCACCATACTCAGTTCTCCCTCGGGGCCCTGGGAAAAGGGACAGGGAGTTCTACAGGGGATCCCAGGCCTGTGCAACTCATTTTAGAAAGGCCAGTTCTACACAACAACCTGTACTACTTTTATACTGGGCCTCAATGAGGAGCACAACATTGAAGGGCTTTCCCAAGAAGGCCAAGGAACTACATTAGTGCCACCAAGGCGCTCATTCTAGGCTGCTTCCCCCGCCCTTGTTGTGTGAAAAAAAGCCATCGCAAACAAAGGCCCAAAAAGAGCGTGACTGGCTGGTATGTTGCCCTTGAGTGACCCCCGCTTCAAGATACCTTAATTTTTTGTGAACTATGGATTGTAAATTTCAAAATACTTCTTCCTGTTCAAGTGGGATCACTAACATCTTGCAGGTTGCCACAATTGCCTCCCACTTGAGAACTTTTTTACCTCAAACTACACCAAAGCACCCCTTTCCATTTCTCATCAGAAACCACTCTGGGGCCGGAATGCGCTCTATTTCCATTAGCACCTGGTCTTGGTGGAACTTCCTTCTCTACAAATCATGTCCATTCAGGTGGGGCATTTTCTCTTGAAGGCTCTGTTGTTACCCTGAGTATCTGAGGATCAATCCCTTTCGTTGAAGAGGCACACCTCAGGAAACTTCTGACCCTAGAGCAGGTCTTTTCCAAAGCAGTAGTCACATCTTATGTGATCAGTCGACTGGCCATGCATCAAAAAAAGTCCAGAAGGGATGACTGTCAACTATGGATTTCACATAGCATGAAACTCATGGGAGGCAAACAAATTCTCTATCGGATCACCTGAGGGGCCGATAGACTGTAAGCGGTCTACTGACGGTTGCGTGCATTTTCTCTTCTTCTCCTTTTCACCATGAAGCATGACATTTCCTGTGATAGAGACATTATGCTTCCACCCAAAAGATCTCAAGGCACTATGCATGCTTATACTTTAAGGCACATTTCAGTCTTATACTCCATAAGTGACGACATATTTTACAAAGTGTATGGATTTGCCAGCAGATTTATTTTCTTATTATTTTGATTGTCCTTCACACACATTTTTCCTTGGTTCTCACTCCTTCTCAATTGATTGTTTTATTTCAATCACTGGCCCAGTCCTGAGTGCCTTCCCAGGAGCAACATTGAAAATCAAACTGATAGATATGATATGCAGAATAAAAAATGAAAAACAAAAGAACAGTGCCAACTTGAAAGACCATTCACATTACTACCTATCTGGTCTCAACAATTGCATCGGACTTGGCCTCCTATGATTCCCGGTTGAGACATTTGAAAGGATCTTGCCAGCGAGCTCTACCTGAAAACCGTCTCCAAATGGAGTTTTACTCTGGGTCACGTTTTGTTGTTCTTGGGCTTGGGACACAGATGCTGATGCGGTCTTGTGCCACCTACAATGGTTCGCGTTTGGTCTGTTCTACACTGACCTGAATGGTTTTAGAGCTCTACCACATGATGACTTGATATACTAAGCCTTGTTGCATCTTTCCCAATGAGGCTGGACAAAGAGCCATAGGGTTGTCAAAGCCAACCTTCTTAGCCGTTTGACAGTGTCCCTCAGGTCAAAGTGCACAGAGCTTAGCACCAAGGTCAGTGCCAGGACTTCTTGTGGAAGCACTGTCGGTCTCTATGGTTTTTGCTCTGGCACCCAAGTCAGGATTAAGGATGAGGAATCACCACTACTCAGTTCTCCCTCGGGGCCCTGGGAAAAGACAGGGAGTTTATCAGGGGATCCAGTGCCTCGTACACTCATTTTAAAAAAAGGCCAGATTACAACAATAAATAACAACCAGTACTACTTTTTTTACTGGGCCTCAAGGGAGACACAACATTGAAGGCTTTTCAAGATGGCCCAAGTAGAACTACATTAGTGCACAAGGCGCTCATTCTAGGCTGCTTCCCCCGCCCTTCGTGTGTTGAAAAAAAACGCCATTCGCAAACAAGGCCCAAAAGAGCGTGACTGGCTGTATGTTGCCTACTTGAGTGACCCCGCTCCGCTCTCCAAGATACTTTATTTTTTTGACTACATGGATAGTAACGATTTCCAATATTCTTCTGTTAAGCAGGGGAAATCACATACATCTTTTGGCAGGTGGTCGGACACACAATTTCCTGCCTATCGTTGAGCACATTTTACCTTCATATAACTACATCAAAGTAGGTTAGCAGCTCCCCTGTTCATTTCTCATTCAGGGAAGAAACCACTCTGGGGCCAGGGGGATATGCAATCTCTACATTTCATTCGCCACTCGGGTTTGGTCTTAGGTGGTGGATGAACGTCCCTTCTCTACAAATCATAGGGCTATTTTGTCCATTCAGTGTCGCGGGCCCTCCTTGGCTTCTTCTTTTTTCCCTCTTGAGGGGGTACGGTCTGGCGAAGGCTCTGTTGTAACCTCTCAGTATCTGAGGAATATAATAAATCCTCTTGTGGAATATGGAAGGGAGACGAGGGGACACCTCAGGACAAAAACTTTTTCTGCCCCTTTCTAGAGACAGGTCATGTCCAAGCAGCTAAGTGCCAACCTTCTTTTTGTGATCAGGTGACCGGGCCATGCAATCAAGTCCCAGACGGGAAGACAGCAGAATATGGATTTCAATTTATGAATCAAGGGAGGGACAACAACTATTCACGATACCTGAGGGGGCCGAAAGACTGTAAGGTTCTATGACGGTTGCGTGCATTTTCACCTTCTTTCACTTATCACCCATGAAAGCATGGACATTTCCAGTGAAGTGACATATGTTCCACCCCAAAAACGAATCTTCAAGGCACTATGGCATGCTTATACTTTTTGCACATTTCAGTCTTATACACATAAAGTGACGACATTTTTATCAAAGTGTATGATTTCCAGCAGATTTATTTTCTTATTATTTTGATTGTCTTCACCAACATTTTTCATTGGTTCTCACTCCTTTCTCAATTTGTTTTAATTGTTTTAATTACAATCAATGCCCAGTCTGAGTGACCTTCACAGGAGCCCATTGAAAATAAAACTGTAGATAGATAATATGCAAGAATAAAAAAATGAAAACAAATAAGAAATAGTGCAACTGAAAGACTACACATTGTCTACCTATCTGGTCTCAACATTGCATCGACTTGGCCTCCCTATGATCCGGTGAGACATTTGAAAGGATCTTGCCGCAGCTCTACCAGAAAACCGGTCTCCAAATGGAGTTTTGGACTCTGGGTCACTTATGTTGTCTTGGGGCTTGGACAAAGATGCTGATGCGGGTCTTGTGCCACCTACAATGGTTCTGTTTGGTATGTTCTACAACTGACCCTCAATGGTTTCGAGCTCTACCACATGTATGCATCTTGAAACTAATCCTTGTTGATCTTTCCCCAATGTGCCTGGACAAGAGCAAAGGTGTCAAAGCACTTCATAATCCCTTTGAAAAACAGTGTCCATTCAGGTCAAGTGCACGAGCTTTGCACCAAGGCTCAGTGCCAGGGACTATTTGTGTGGAAGCACCTGTCGGTCTCTCTGGTATGCTCTGGGCCCCAAAGTCCAGATTCAAGGCTGAGGATAATCAACCACTACTCATTTCTCCCTGGGTGCCTGGGAAAAGACAGGGAGGTTTTCAGGGGGATCCCAGGCCTCGTCAACTCTATTTTAGAAAGGCAGATCTACACAACAACCAGTATTACTTTTATACTGGGCCTCAATGGAGCACAACATTGAAGGTTTTCCCAAGGAGGCCCAAGAACTACATTTAGTTGCCACAAGGCGCTCATTCTAGGCTGTTTCCCGCCCTTCGTGTGTGTGAAAAAAACGCCATTCGCAATAAAACGGGCCCAATAAGAGCGTGACTGGCTTGGTATGTTGCCTCGGAGTGACACCGCTCTCCAAGATACTCTTATTTTTTTGTAAATATGGATTGTAAATTTCAAATACTTCTCCTGTTCAAGTGGGATCACAACATCTTGCAGGTTGGTCACAATTGCCTCCAACTTGAGAACTTTTTACCTCAAACTACATCAAAGCACCCTTTATTTCTCATTCAGAAACCATTGGGGCCGGAATGCACTCTAATTTCATTAAGCAACTGGGTCTTTGGTGGAATTCCTTCCTACAAAAATCATGTCCATTCAGGTGGTTCTTCTTCCTCTTGAAAAGGCTCTGTTGTACCCTGAGTATATGAGGCTATAAATCTTGGATGGATGAAGAGGAATCTGGGAAACTCTCTGATCCCTCGAGCAGGGTCTTTTCCAAGAAGATAGTCAACCAATCTATTGTGGTTCCAGTGCCTGTCATGCATCCAGACCCGATAGGGAAGACAGCAAACAATGTGATATCCATTGATGACTCAAGGCGCGGCAAACAAAATTAAAAGTAATCCAGCGGAGGCGAAGACATGTAGGCGTTCTACTGACGGTTGGTTGCATTTTTACTCTTATTTCTTTCACCCATTGAACGCATGACCATTTCAGTGAAGTGACATATGTTCACCCGAAAACGACATCTCAAGGCCATATGCATGTTATATTTTATGAATTTCAGTCTTATACACATAAGTGAGACATATTTTTAAAGAAGTGTATGATTTGCAGAGATTTATTTCATTAATTATTTTGTTGTCTTCATCCAACATTTTTCTTGGTTTTTTTTCATCTTCTCAATTGATTGTTTTTTAATTAAATAAATGGCAGTCCCTGAGTGGCCTTCGCAAGGAGATATTGAAATAAAACTCGCTAGATAGATATGAGAATCACACAAATGAAAAACAAAACAAGAACCAGTTGCAATGAAAGATACCACCATTTACCTATCTGGTTAACAATTGATGATTGGCTCTCCCTAATGATCTGGTGACGCCATTTGAAAGGATTTGAGCAGTTACAGAAAACGGTCTAAATGGAGTTTTTGATTGGGTAGTATGTTGTTTTGGGGCTTGGAAACGATGCTGTGCCGGTCTTGTGCCACTACAATGGGGGCTTCTCTGTTTGGTTGTTTACCATGGACCTGAATGGTTTAGAGCGACTACACATGATGACTTGAAATAAGCTTGTTGCATCTTTCCTACATGAGCCCTGGACAAGAGATCAGGGAGTGTTCAAAGCACTTCATTATCTTTGACAGTGTCCTTAGGTCAAGTGCAAGAGCTTAGCACAAGGGTCAGTGCCAGGATTCTGTGGCAGACGCTCGGTCTTCCCTGGTATGTCTGGGCACAAAAAGTCAGGATTAGGTGACAGGTATCATCACCATAACTCAGATTTCTCCCTGGGGCCCTGGGAAATGACAGGGAGGTTCTACAGTGGATCCAGGTTCGTGACAATCATTTTAGAAAGGCAGATCGTTAAAACAACAGTAACTATTTAATACTGGGTCAAGTAGGACAAATTGAAGGTTTTAAGAAGGCAGAATATAATTAGTGCACAAGGGAGCTATTTAGGATGCTTCCCGCTCTGTTGTGTGTGAACAAAACGAAGCTTCGCGTAAACAAAGGCCGCAAAAGAGAGAGATGGTGGTACTGTTGCCTTGAGTGACCCGTACTACCAAGATACTTTATTTTTTTGAAAGTATGGATTGTCAAATTTCAAATACTTCTTTTATGTAACAAGTGGGATACAAAATTTGAGGTTGGCCACAATTGATCAATTGAGAACTTTTTATCAAATATAAAGCACCCCTTTCATTTTATAGAAACCACTTGGGGCGGATGATTAATTTTCTTAGATGGTTTTGGTGGAATTCCTTCTATACAAATAGTATTCTCAGGTGGGGCTTTTTAATCACCCTTGAAGGTATGTTGTACATGAGTATTGAGGATAAATCCCTTGGATGAAAGAGGACACTAGGAAAACTTCTGACTAGAGCAGGTCTTTTCAAGAGTAGTACACATCTATGTGAATCAGTGACTGGCCCCATGCATCAAGTCCAGAAGGGATGACGAACTATGGATTTCACATTTCATGCATAAGGGATGGAACAAATTTCGATAGGATAGCTGAAGGAGGCCGAAGACTGTAAGCGTTATGAGGATGTTGCATTTTAACCTTCTTTCTTATCAATGAAAACGATGAAATTTCCAGTCGAAGTGACATATGCTTCACCAAAAGCAAATATTCAAGGCACTATGCATGTTATACTTTTTATGCACATTTAAGTTTATAACCATAAGTGACGAATATTTTTAACAAAGTGTCTGATTTGCCAGAGATTTATTTCTTATATATTTTGTTCTTACTCACATTTTTCTTGGTTTCACTTCTAATTGATTGTTATAAATTACAATAGAATGGCGTTGAGTGCTTAAGGAGATATTGAACATAAAATGATAGATAGATATGCAGAATAAAAAAATGAAAAACAAAGAACAGTGACCAATTGAAAGACTAAACCCCTTTTACTATTGGTTCAAACACTTGATCTGACTTGGTCTAATGATCCGGTGAGGACATTTGAACAAGGATTTGAGCAGCTTACCAGAAAAGGTTCTCAAATGGAGTATTTGATTGGGTCAGTATGTTGTTCTTGGGGTTGGAACACAGATGTGATGGGTCTTGTTATAAATAATGACACAATGGTTTGTTGGTTGTTTAATGATGAATGGTTTTTTTTTTTAGAGCATAAACTGATGATTGAAAATAAGTTGTTGCATTTTTCCAAAGGCTGGACCAGAGGCAAAGGGTGTCAAGAGCTCTTCATTATCTTTGAAGTGTCTCAGGTCAAGTGACAGAGCTTAGCACAAGGTCGTGCAGGGACTTTTGTTGGAAGCCTTCCGGTTCCTTGGTCTGTTTGGGCTCAAAGGTCCAGGATTCAGGTGAGGAATACACCTTATAGTTTTGTCGGGGCCTGGGAAAAGACAGGGAGGTCTTTAAGGGGATCGGTGTGCAAATCATTTTACGAAAGGCCAGATCTAACAACAACCAGTACTAATTTTATATGGGCTCAATGAGACAAACATTGAAGGCTTTTCAGATGGAAGAATAATTAGTGCAACCAGGGTATTTAGGTGCTTCCCCGGCTTGTGTGTGTGAAAAAAAAGGATTCGAAAAAAGGCAAAAGAGGTGATGGTGGTATTTTGTCTTTGAGTGACCGTTCAAGATATTTATTTTTTTGAAATATGGATTGTAAATTTCAAAATACTTTTTTGTTCAAGTGGGATACAAACAATTGAGGTTGGCACTGGACCAATTGGGGGGGAATTGAGAACTTTTTACTAAATAATCAAAGCCGACCTTTCATTTTATTCAGAAAACTTGGGGCGGGAACTGATCTAATTTTTCATTAGCATGGTTTGGTGGAAAACTTCTTAAAATTGTCATTCGGTGGGGCTTTTTTCTTTGAAGGCTTGTTGTACTGAAGTATTGAGGATAAATCCTTGGATGAAGAGGAACTAGGAAATTTGACTAGAGAGGTTTTTAAAGAGTAGTCACATCTATGTGATCAGTGATGGCATGATAAGTCGGAAGGGATGTAAGAAATATGGATTTAATTTCATGAATCAAGGGAGGCAAAAATTTCAGATCATACATGAGGAGGGTAAGATGTAAGGTTACTGAGGTTGCGTGCATTTTTATCTTTTCTTATAATGAAGATGAATTTCCAGTGAAGTGAATATGTTCACCCAAAACGAATTCAAGGCTATGATGTTTATTTTATGCAATTTAGTTTATAACAATAAGTGAGACTATATTTTACAATTTGTGTATGATTTGCAGAGATTTAGTTTTTATTATTTTGTTGTCCCTTCACAATTTTTCTTGGTTTCATCTTTCAATTGATTGTTTTAATTACAATCAACTGGCCAGTCCTGAGTGCTTCAAGGAGATATTGAAAATTAAAATGATAGATAGATATGAGAATAAAAAAATGAAAAACAAAAGAAAGTGAACTTGAAAGACTAAATTTTACCGATTGGTCTAAAATTGCAACTGATTGGCCTTAATGATCGGGTGAGAATTTGAAAGGATTTGCAGCAGTCTACAGAAAACTGGTCTCCAAATGGAGTTTTGATTGGGGTACGTATGTTGTTTTGGGTTGGAAAGATGTGATGCGGTTTGTGATACATGGTTTGTTTGGTTGTTTTACATGAATGAATGGTTTAGAGAGCTTAAATGATGATTCAATAAAGTTGTTGCATTTTCAATGAGCTGGAAAGAGCAAAGGGTGTAAAGACTCCTTATTATCTTTGAAGTGTCTAGGTCAAGTGAAGAGTTAGACCAAGGTCGTGAGGATTCTTGTGGAAGACAGTCGGTTTCTGGTTGCTCTGGGCAAAGTAGGATTAGGTGAGGAATCATTATAGTTTCTCGGGGTGGGAAAGAAGGGAGGTTTAGGGGATCAGGCTGTGCAAATCATATTTTAGAAAGGTAGAGAAGCTTAACAAAAACCAGTATATTTTATATGGGCTCAAGAGCAACATTGAAGGTTTTACAGAAGGAAGAACTAATTAGTGCAAAGGGTATTTAGGTGTTCCCTTCGTTGTGTGTGAAAAACGCGATTCGAAACAAAGGCCAAAGAGGTGATGGTGGTATGTTGCTTGAGTGACGTTAAGATACCTTTATTTTTTTGAAATATGGATTGAAAATTTTCAAATATTTTTGTTCAAGTGGGGATAAACTTTGAGGTTGGCAATTGCTCAATTGAGAAATTTTTACTCAAACTACATCAACGATTTTATTTTCATTCAGAAACATTGGGGCGGAATGACTTAATTTATTAGACTGGTTTGGTGGAACTTTTTTACAAATATGTCCTTAGGTGGGGGGGCTTTTTCGCTTTGAAGGCTCTGTTGTATGAGTATTGAGGATAATCTTGGATGAATGAGGAATCAGGAAATTTGACTTAGAGAGGTCTTTCCAAGCAGTAGTACACCATCTATGTGATCAGTGATGGATGATACAAGTCCCGAAGGGATGACAGCAATATGGATTTCAATTTCATGAATCAAGGGAGGGCCACAATTTATACGACTCACCTGGGAGGCGAAGAAGTAAGGGTTATGACGGTTGGTGATTTTACATTCTTTTTATTCACATGAAAGCATGACATTTCAGTGAAGTGAATATGTTCACCAAAAGAATTAAGGCATATGCATGCTTATATTTTATGCATTTTCAGTTTTATAACATAAGTGACGAATATTTTTAAAAGTGTATGATTTGCAGAGATTTATTTCTTAATTATTTTGTTGTCTTAAACATTTTTCTTGGTTTCATTTTCATTGATTGTTTTAATTACAATCAATGGCAGTCCTGAGTGCTTGTTAGGAGATATTGAAAATAAAATGATAGATAGATATGAGAATAAAAAATGAAAAAAAAGAACAGTGAATTGAAAGACTACAATTTTATATCTGGTTAAAATTGATCGATTGGTTAATGATGGTGTGAGAATTTGAAAGGATTTGCCAGAGTTAAGAAAAGGTTAAATGGAGTTTTGATTGGGTACGTTGTATGTTGTTTTGGGGTTGGACACAGATGCTGATGCGGTTTGTGCCACCTAACAATGGTTCTGTTTGGTATGTTTTACATGACTGAATGGTTTAGAGCATACCAATGATGATTGAAAATAGTTGTTGCATCTTTCAATGAGCTGGAAAGAGCGAAAGGGTGTAAAAGATTCATTATCTTTGAGTGTCCAGGTAAGTGCAGAGTTAGCACATGGTCAGTGCAGGATTTTGTGGAAGCACCCGTTGGTTTCTGGTTGTCTGGGCCAAAGTTCAGGATTAGGTGAGGAATCACCATATCAGTTTCTGGGGCTGGGAAAAGACAGGGAGGTTACTAGGGTGATCCAGGCTGTGAATATTTTAGAAAAGGAGATTACACAACAAAGTATATTTTATACTGGTCAAATGGGAGACAAATTGAAGGCTTTTCAGAAGGCAAGAATATTAGTGCACAAGGCGTCATTCTAGGTGCTTCCCGCTTGTGTGTGAAAAAAAGCGATTCGAAAAAAGGCCAAAAGAGGTGATGGTGGTATGTTGCCCTCTGAGTGACCGTTCTCCAAGATACTTATTTTTTGAAAATATGGATTGTAAATTTAAATAATTCTTCCTGTTCAAGTGGGATACAAATTAGAGGTTGGCACAATTGTAATTGAGAATTTTTATAAAATAATCAAGACCTTTATTTTCTATTCGAGAAAACATATGGGGGGAATGATTAATTTCATTAGCAATGGTTTGGTGGAATTTTTTACAAATATGTCATTAGGTGGGGCTTTTATTTTTGAAGGTTTGTTGTTACTGAGTATTGAGGAATAAATCCTTGGATGAAGAGGACCCCTAGGAAATTTGACCTAGAGAGGTCTTTTCAAGCAGTAGTACATTATGTGATCAGTGATGGCAATGATCAAGTCAGAAGGGATGAAGAATTGGATTTAATTTATGAATCCAGGGAGGAAAATTTCGATCCTGAGGAGGGAAGATGTAAGGTCTATGATGGTGTGTGGTGCATTTTTCACTTTTCTTTATAATGAACGATGACATTTAGTGAAGTGAATCAGCTTCACCAAAGCCATATACAAGGACTTGAAGCTTATACCTTTTATGAATTTCAGTTTTCTACAATAAGTGGAGACATATTTTACAAAGTGTATGAATTTGCAGAGATTTATTTTTAATTATTTTGGATTGTTTAAACATTTTTCTTGGTTCTCATCCCTTTAATTGATTTGTTTAATTACAATCAACTGGAGTCCTGCGTGCTTCACGGGCGTATATTGAAAATAAACAATGATTAGATAGATTGCTCTGAACTAAAAAATGAAACCACAAACGAACAGTGCCAACTGAAAGACTACAACTTTTACTATTGGTTAACATAGATGGATTGGGGTTAAATGATTCGGTGCAGATTTGAAGGATTTGCCCGCAGAGGCTTACAGAAACGGGTTCTCCCCATGGAGTTTTGATCTGGGATCTAGTAAGTTGTTTTGGGGTTGGAACACTGATGCTGATGGGTTTGTGCCACTACAATGGTTTGTTGGTTGTTTACACTGACTGAATGGTTCAAGAGCATAACATGATGATTGAAACTAAGTAGTTGATTCTATCCAATGCGTTGGAAGAGCAAGGGTGTCAAAGCTTTCATTATCTTTGACCGTGTCTCAGGTCAAGTGCCAGAGTTTAGCACACGGTCAGTGAGGACTTCTTGTGGAAGCCCTTGGTTCTTGGTTGCTCTGGGCCAAAGTCAGGATTCAGGTGAGGATATCTACATCGAGTTTTCCTCGGGGCCTGGAAAAAGACTAACAAGGGAGGTTAAGGGAGATCAGGCTTGCAATCCATTTTAGAAAGGGCAGCTCAACTCAAAACACAGTAATACTTTTATTACTGGGATACAACGAGAAAAACCCGCATTGAAGCCTATTCAGGAGGACGAAGACTAATTAGTGTAAAGGGTACATTCTGGATGTCTTCCCGCTTCGTGTGTGAACAAAAAGCGGGATCGACAGAAAAAAGGCACATGAGGGAGGACTGGTGGTATATGTTGCTTCTGTGTGACGCTCTCAAGATATTTATTTTTTTGAAATATGGATTGAAAATTTCAAATCTTTTCTGTTCAAGTGGGATCAAAACATCTTGCAGGTTGGAAATTGTCAACTTGAGAACTTTTGTCAACTAAATAATTTTTCAACATCTAAGCACTCTTTATTTTCATTTCAGAAACTCTTGGGGGCGAATGCTCTAATTTTTAAGGATGGTTTGGTGGAATTCTTCTCTACAATTTCATGCTCCTTAGGTGGGGTTTTACCTTTGAAGGTTGTTGTATGCGTCAATTGAGGATAAATTATTGGATGAAGAGGAATAGGAAACTTCTGATAGAGAGGTTTTTCAAGAGCTAGGTCACAATCTATGTGATCAGTGCCCTGGCATTGCATCAGTACTGAAGGGATGACAGAACTCTGGATTTAATTTCATGAACTCACGGGAGGCAAAATTCTACGATTCTGAGGCGGCGAAGAATGTAATGTTCTATGTTCGGTTTGCTGTGAATTTCACCTTTTATTTATCACACATGGAACGAAAGCTCTGCCATTTGCAGTGATCAGTGTAAATAAGTTTACCCCAAACGTACTTCCAAGGACATATGATGGTTTTATACTTTTATTGCACAACTTTCAGTCTTATAACAATAAGTGAGAATACTATTCACAAAGTAGTAATGAATTGAGAGATTTCTTTCCTTAATTATTTTGTTGTTCTTAAACATTTTTCTTGGTTTATTTTCAATTGATTGTTTTATTACAATCCATACTGGCCAGTCTGAGGGCTTTCAAGGTAGCCCTATTGCACATTAAAACTGATGATAGATTGAGACTAAACAAATGGGACAACAAACGACAAGTGCAAATTAGAAAGATACACATATTTACTATTTGTGTCCAAAAATTGCATGACTTGGCTCTAATGATTCGGGTGAGACATTTGAAAGGATCTTGCCAGCCGCCTACAGGAAACCGGACTTCAACATCGGAGTATATGGATTACGGGTCCACGTTAATGTTGTTCTTGGGGCTTGGAAAGGATGCTGAATAGGCGTTCTAGTGACTAACAATTGGTTCTGTTAGGATTGTTCATGATGAATGGTTTAGAGCATACACATGATGCCTTGAAATAGCTTGTTGTATCTTTCCCCAATGTAGATGGACCAGAGCATAAGGGTGTCAAAGACATTCATTTCTTTGACAGTGTCCCTGCAGGTAAGTTGCACAGAGTTAGCACAAGGCTCAGTGCCAGGATTTCTGTAGGACAGCACCTGGTACTCGGTTCTGGACTGCTTGGGCGAAAAGTCAGGATTCAGGGCTTTGAGGAATCACCATACTAGTTTCTCCGAGGCTGGGCTAAAGAAGGAGAGGTTAAGGGGATCAGGCTGTGCAACTTCATATTAGAAAGGCCTCGATTAACCCAACAACAGTATACTTTTATATGGGCTCAACTGACTACAAATTGAAGGCTTTATCCAACGAAGGCCAAGAACTACATTAGTGCAAAGGGTAATTCTTAGGCTGTTCCGCTTCTGTGTGTGAAAAAAAACGGATTCGCAACTCCACGGCCAACAGAGGGTTGCTGGGTGGTATGTTGCTCTTGACGAGACGCATTCAAGTACTTTATTTTTTTGAAACAATGGATTGTAAATATATCAATCTATTTTCTGTTAAGTGGTGATCACAAATATTGAGGTTGGCCACAATTGCTCCAACTTGAGAACTTTTTACCTCAAAATACATACAAGACCTTTATTTCTTATTCAGAAGAAACATTATGGGCGCGGAAAGCTCTCAATTTCATTAGCATGGTTTGGGTGGAAATTCTCTTCTCTACAAATCATGTCTTCTACGGTGGGGTCCTTTCCTTTGAGGTTTGTTGTACTGAGTAACTGAGGATAAATCCTTGGATGACGAGGGACATAGGACAATTTTACTTGAGAGGTCTTTTCCAAAGCAGCTAGTTACCTCTATAGTGATAGTGATGCATGCATCAAGTTCAGAAGGGATGAAGTAGCATATGGATTACATATTTCATGATAAGGGAGGAACCAAATTGCACGATTTCACTGAGGATGCGAAGAAGACCTGTAAGGTTATGACGGGGTTGGTTGCATTTTCACATTTTTCACTTATCAATCAGAAAGCATGACATTTCCCGATGAAGTGACTATGCTTCCCCCCCACACGGAATTCAAACGGCAATATAGCAAGCTTATACATTTTATGCACATTTAGTCGTGATACCTAAAGTGAGTCGAATATTTACACACTTCAGTGTAAGATTTAGCCAGCAGATTTATTTCTTCATTATTTTGCTGTCTTTACACACATTTTTTCTTGGTTATCATCCTTCTCAATTGATTGTTTTTTAATTACAATCAATGGCCGTCCTGAGTGTTAAAGGAGCATATTGAAAAATAACAATCTGTGATAGATAGTATATGAGGAATACAAACATGAAAAACCAAAGAACAGTGCAAATGAAAGATCAATTTCTACCTATTTGGTTCAAACAATGTGCATCGAATTGGGCCTCTAATGATCCGGTGATGAGACCATTTGAAAAGGATTTGCGCAGCGTCTACAGAAATGAACCGGTTCAAATGGCGTGTTTGATCTGGTGTCAGTATGTTGTACTTGGTGGCTTGGAACAGATGTATGATGGGGTCTTGTGCCCCTCAAGAGGTTTGTTTGGTGCTGTCCACAGATCCTGAATGGTCTTGTTAGGCCTTCCCCATGATGACTTGAATATAAGCCTTGTTGCATCTTTCCCATGAGTGGACTAGAGCAAAGGGTGTCAAGCACCTTCATTATCCTTTTGACAGGTTGTCCTTAGGTCAAGTGCACGAGACTTCGCACCAAGGACAGTAGCAGGAATTCTTGAGCGAAGCAGTCGGATCTTCTGGTCTGCTCTGGGGGCCAAAGTCAGGGAATTCAGGCTGTGGAATCCACTATAGTTTCTCGGGGCTGGGCAACAGACCGGGATGGTTTCACCAGGGAGCTCCGGCTGTTGCAAATCATTTTCGAAAGGAGATTTAAAACAACCAGTACTACTTATTAAATGGGTCTAAGGACTACGAACATTGAAGGCTTTTCCCAGAAGGCCGAAGCCCTACATTAGTTGCACCAAGGCGCTATTTTAGGCTGCTCCCCACGCTTCGTTTGTGTGAAAACAACGCGATTTCGCAATCACAAAGGAAAAGTGCGTGAATGGCTGGTATGTTTGTTCTAATTCTGTGTGACGCTTTCAAGTTCTTTACTTTAAATTATGAAAATATGGATTGTCAAATTCAAAAAATTTCTTCTGTTACGAGGGATCAAAATTCTTGCAGGTTGGCCACAATTGCTCAAAACTTGAGGAATTTTTACTCTAAATACATCAACAGACCTCTTTCATTTCTATTCAGAAACACTCTGCGGGCCGGAATGCATCTAAATTTCAATAGCCTGGTTTTGGTGGAATTACTTCTTACAAATTATGTCCATTACGGTTGGGGATTCCTTTCCTTTGAAGGCTTGTTTTACCTGAGTTTTTGAGGATACATCTTGTGGATGACGAGGACACTCAGGAACGTATAGCTGACTAGGAGAGGATCTTTTTCAAGGCAGCTAGGTTACCATCTATGTGCATACCGTGACATGGCCCTGCTTAATTAGTAAAGGGAAGCAGAACTATGGATTTACATTTCATGACCTTCATGGGATTGGGCACACCAAATTCTCGATCTCACCTGAGGATGCCGAAACGTCAGTAAGGTTATGAGGTTGTCGTGCATTTTACTATCTTTCTTATTACCATGCAAGACTGACCATATTCAGAGAAGAGGAAATATGTTAACCAAAAGAATTAAGGATATGATGCTTTTATTTTTGAAGCACATTTTCAAAGTTTATACACCATAAGTGCAGAATATCTTTACCAATGTGTTATGCTTTGCCAGCAGATTTCTTTCTTACATTATTTTGTTGTTCTTCCACAATTTTTCCTGGTTCGTCCTCTTCTAAATTGTTTGCTTTATTAATTACCCTAAAACTGGCCCGTCCTGAGTGCTTCACAGGGGAGCATAATGCATGATAAAACTGCTAGGATTTTGATATGCAGAATACAACATTGAAACCCTAAAACGAACCAGTGCCAACTTGAAAGCCCTCACATTTCTATATCTGGTAACAAACAAATGCTACTTGACTTGGTCTCATAATGGGATGGGGAGATATTTGAAATGATTTGCTAGTAGCTCTACCAGAGAAGGGTCTCTAATGGCGTAGTTTAGGACTAGGGACACGTGATTGTGGTTCTTGGGGGTTGGACAAGTTGCTGAAGCGGTTCATGTGAGCTCCAATGGTTGTGTTTAGGTCTGCTTAAACACTGGACCAGGAATGGTTTAGAGCATACAACTGAAGACTGACAACTACGGATTGTTGATATTTCCATGAGCTGGGGAAACGAGCAAAGTGTGTAAAGCCCTTTATTAATTTGTTCAGTGTCTCATGGGTCAGTGAACCGAGGTTAGCCACCACGGGTCAGTGCAGGACTACTTGTGGGAAGCAGTAGTTTCTGGTCTGCTTGGGCAAATTCCAGGATTCAGGCTTGAGGAATCATACTACTCAGTTCTCCTCGGGGCCAAGGGAAAAGGACCGGGTGAGGTTTAATGGGGCGATCCAGGCCTCGTGCACATCTATAAATAGAAGAGCTCTCCACAACAACAGAGTACTCCTATAATAGTGGGCATCAACGAGATACACATTGAAGGCTTTTCCAAGAGGCTAATAACTACATTTGCTTGTAAGGCGCTATTATTCGCTGCTCCGCCTTGTGAGTGCAAAACAACGGATTCGAAAAAAAGGCCAAACGTGGTTGATGGATGGTTATGTTTGCCTTGCGTGGAGCCGTCTCCAAGATCTATTTCTATATTTTTGACATATGGATTGTACAATTTCAAAATATTTTCTGTTCAGAGGGCTAGACATTAGGCAGGTTGGAACTTGCTCTCAATTGAGCACTTTTTCCCTACCCTATAATATCAAAGCACTTTCATTTTCTTTTTCGAAAATCTGGGGCTGGAATGCACTCTAATTTATTAGGACTGGTCATGGTGGAATTTCTTCTCTACACATATGACATTCAGGTGGGGCTCGCTTTCTTGAAGGTCTGTTGTACTGAGTATTGTGGAATGTCACTCTTGGAATGCTAAAGAGGTACTTCTCAGGCAAAGTTCTGACATACGAGAGGGTTATTTTTAGCAAGTAGTCACCCTTCTGTGATCAGTTGACTGCATGCTAACTGTCAGAAGGTGCTGACAGTAATATGGATTTCACTTTCATGAACCTTCTAATGGAGGCAAAAATTTCCACGGACTCATCGAGGATGGGAATATGACTGATCGGGTCTTAGCGGTATGTGTGATGTATCTTTTCTCTTTTCATGATAAGATGATTTCAGTTGCAAAGTGATCCTAGGCTTCCACCCAAAGGACTCTCAAGGATAATTGCAATGTTTAGTACTTTTATTGCACATTTATCATTCTTATACATCATATTGTGACGAAAATTTTACACAAGTGTATGATTTGAGCAGAGATATATTTTCTTAATTTATTTTGCTTGTCCTTCCACATTTTTCTTTGGTTTCTCCTTTCAATTGATTGTATTAAGTTAAATTCAATGGCGTCCTGGAGATGCTAAAGGAGCATATTGAAAAATACAAATGATAGATAGTATTGCAGAATAAAAACAAGGAACCCAAAAAGCACCGTGCAACTTGAACGATACAACCTTTATACTATATAGGTCTCAAACAATAGCTTCGCCTTTGGCTCCCTAATTACTGGGTGAGATATTTGCAAGGATTTGCGGCAGCTTACCAGAAAAAGGTTGTCCAAATGGGAGTTTTGACTCTGGTTCACGTGAATGTTGTTATTTGGCGCTTGGAATAGCTGCTGATGCGGTTCTTGTTGCCACTAAATGGTTTGTTTGGTTCTTTTACTCACTGACTGAATGGTTAGAATGCAACTACCATGGATGACTTTCAAACTACGACGCTTGGTGATTTTCAATGGCTCTGAAAGAGCAAAGGGTTGTCAAAGACCTTCATTATCCTTTT
>JAKELJ010000597.1:0-20939 GCA_025594165.1 Tamias sibiricus
AGGCATCTTTAATGAGCTCTTGTCCTGAAATAAAATGAAATAAAAAATAAGGGGAGGGGGCGTGGGTGGGGTGGGGTGGGGGGGGGGGTGGGCTCAGTGGTAGAGCACTTGCCTGGCACGAAAAAAGCCCTAGCTAGGTGAAACCACCACTCTCCTTTGTCCTGCAAAACTAACTAAATAAATAAATAAATCTGCTGTGTCTTAACAAGAAAGAAAACAGACACAGTGAAAAAAATCATATCCCATCTTTTATTCATCAGCAGAAGTGAGGTCACAGGGTAAAATGAGCCCCTAAATAGAAGTCAGACGGGTAGAAATACAGTAGATCACAACTTACAGGAGCAGAAAACTCAAAACAAAACTTCAGTGGAAACCAGGACTGGGAGAGGTAAAACTACCTATAATTGACAAATGTAAGGCTCAACATGAACAAATGTAAGAGTATAAAACTATAGGAGCCACCTAGGCTGGCACACATCTGTAATCCCCAGTAGCTCAGGAGGCTGACGCAAGAGGAATTTCAATTCAAAGCCACCTCAGAAAAAGCAAGGTACTAAAGACAATCAGTGAGACCCTGCCTCTAAATAAAATACAAAATAGGGCAGGGGATTGTGGATCAGTGGTTGAGTGCCCCTGAGTTCAATCTCTGGTACCACCCCCTCAGAAAAAAACCGTCAGAGGGACCAATTATTGGGGAGCCCCATGCTTTTATGTATTTATCTCAGGACTCATTCAGATCCTCACAGTAGATATAGTGTTAGAGAAAACCTCTATCAGCTTCTGGCAGGAAGAGGGAAATGTTACCATTTTGAAATACTCTAGAGGCATTCTGTTCTTAACAAGATCTACCTTCAGGAAAAATTATTTTATCATGATGGAATTTTCTCAGAGAAGTGACCTAACTAGGAAACAGAGAAAAATATGCCCAACTATAGGAGCCCTAATTAAGGAGATAGCTAAGATTGCTGTTCAGTTTGTTGTGAGCCATAAAGCAGTACCACCTCCCGTGATCTCGCTAGACTTGCCCGGGACATTGTGGACGGGGTCGGAGCCCATTTTGTTGGTTGGCAGAGTGTGGATAGAGTGTGGGAGTTAGTTGTTGGAGCCGGAGAGAGAAGTTAGCAGAATAAAGAGCGGTTGTTTTCTAGTCCTGCCTCAGACTTATTCCCGCGGCGTCATTGCTCCAAGCGCAATTGCTTCAGGCGGCAACACCCAACTGCCTCTCCTCTAGACAACCTGTCCCCCCTTAAGGGACAGAAGAGTGGACCAAGAAGCACTGATGAAATTTACATCCAGAGGCACAAGAGCACTAATAGACTGAATGTAAACATAAGACTGACATAACAATTTTCCTCTATTCATACCTACTAATCACATTACTAAAGGCCTACTTATCAGTTACTTTGACTCTAGTACATCAAGTCCAAGTAAAAAGATAAATTTACAGGAATAACTAAAAATACAAAAACAATTTATAAAGACAGAGTAAACATCAGAACCAAACATAGCCAGGTCTGTTGGGAATATCAAATAGGGAATTTAAACAGCTATGATTTAATATAGCTAATGTTCTAATAGATAAAGTATAGAACATTCAAGAAGAGGTGGGAAAAACAGGGAAATCCTACGAAAAACAACAAGAAGAAATACTAGAGATCAAAAACACTGTATTGGGGAGAAATGAAGTTGCCGTGTAATGAGCTTATATAGACTGGAGACACAGCTGAGGAAGGAATTCTGAGCTTGAGAATATAGCATGACCTACCCCCCCAGCTGAAAAAACAAAGACTAAAAAAACCAAAGAAGAAAAGGAGAGGAACACAAGAAATAATGTGAAACAATAATGACATACATTTCCCAAAACTAATGTCATATATCAAACCATAAAAATCCAGGAAGCACAGGAAACCAAGCAGAATAAATACAAGTTTTTGAACAAACAAAAAAAACAATACATCTCCGTACATAATTTCCAACTAAAGAAAATAGAAGATAAAAAAATATTCTGGGGGGAAAAAAGATGGCGACAACAGAGAAGCACGCCGGGAGACTGGCAATAAAACAGTCTTATCGGGAAGAATTTGAACGCGTTCTTTAGCAACGTACCGCAACAGGAAAGAGCTGAGACATCCACGCACATACAGACTGTGGAAATCCAAGGAACTCCACACCGCTGACGCACGGAGTCCAGTGCCCATCGGCCCACCAGCCTGAAACCATCATTAACGGCTCAGCTGCAATGGTAAGCATTGCAGTACGGGAAGTGCAGACCACGGCAAAAAACAGCACAGAAAAAAAAGAGACCAGACGCGAGCAGCGGGCCTCACAGACTTCTTTCACGTAAACTGCCCAACGGGACCTGCACACAACAGAGTGACACACAGGACCGGGATAACGGCGTCGGGAGGCGGGAAGGCGCCGCATTTTGGAAGAAGGGCTGGCAGCGGACCGCGACAAGAAACGGAGAAGAAAAACAGGTTACAGGCATCCAAGGAAAGATCCAGACGAAAACAGCAAATACCGGGGAAGACGTGCACAGGCAGCCCGAAGGAAAGGGCCTGCCTGAGGCCACGCAGCAAACCACAAGAGCTATAACCGGGGGCGGGCGTGGGAATGCATGCCTTTTTTTTTTTTTGTGGTACCGGGGATTGAACTCAGGGGCACTCACCACTGGGTCACATCCCCAGACCTTTATTGTATTTATTTAGAGACAGGGTCTCACCGAGTTGCTTAAGTGCCTCCACATTGCTGAGGGAGGCTTTGAGAAACTCGCGATCCACCCCTGCCTCAGCCTCCAAAGTCTGGGATTACAGGCGTGCGTCCACCGCGCCGGGCTGCATGCTTTTGTGATGAAACGCCTTCTGGTGCTATTCACGTACTGAACACCCCCCACCCCCCACCATTATTCCTCTGTGCCAATCTGCCGCTGCCAAGAGCTTGCCTAACCCTGCAGACTAGACTCTACTGTGACTTTGTGGGCGTGTCCAAGTCAACTGCTTAAACACTGAACTTCTGTTTTTTGTTTTTTTTGTTTGTTTGTGTGTTTTATTTGTTTTCGCTTTTGTTCTGTTTGATAGTGGAATTATTTTGTGTGTATGTGTGCCTCTTTCCTTCTTCCTTCTCACTTTAGTTCGTCCTGCCTTCACCTTATCCTACGTACACCTGTCATTGTGTACTCATCAGAGGTGAACACAAGGTAATACTCAGAAATTGGGACTTACTAGGCCTGGGCAATTGAAATATGCAGAAAAGTGGTGTTATATCTAGTTTAATCTCTATTTTTTACTGACTCAGTTTCTCTCTCCGCTCTCTACAATAAGTCTTCAATTCCTTTATTATCTCGCATTTGTATCCTTTTTATCTTTTCATTTCCATCTTCCTTTATCTTTCTTCTCTCAAAGGCTATATAAGTTGGGTTTATATAACACATATGTCTTTCCTCTAAATCGCTCACTCCATTCTCTTTTCTCTCCTGTCCTGCATGATATTAAAACCACTTCCATAAATTCTCCTGTTATAAACTTCCTAGAAAGAACATCTCAGTAAGCTCACTTGCTTCTTCCTAAAGATATCATCTCTGTTACTCCAATACTGAAACTGTAACCCTAAAAAAAAAAAAACGCAAGCATACAGAGTAAATTGGAAACAAGTATCCTGGATTACACTAAATCTGTACATTGTTGATCAACTGAGGATTTGCTGTAAAGAAAGTGTTAGAGCCTTAATTGTAAGGATTTATAAGGGACCTGACAGCATTGTACCACAGAGAAACATAAGCTATAAGGTGAATGAAATAGGCAAGGTCCCACAGTGCTAGGAGAATAGACCTACACAAGCGATTATGAAGAAGCGAGGAGAAGAAAGTGCTGAAAGTCAACCAACATGCCTCCTCGATTGATCCCATGGCAAGCACAGTTGTCATATGCAGAGATGGAATTTTCAGAAATTACATATTCCCAAAGGTTATGGATCCTAAGATTGTAATAAAAAATGAGATGAGAGAGCAAGTAAGGCGCAAAAGACAATTTTGACAAAGAACTCCAAAAACAAATACAAGAAGCAAAAGATTACTTCAATAGGGAAATAGAGATCTAAAGAAAAACCAACGGAAATTCTGGAAATGAAAGAAGAAATAATACCAACTAAATGCACAATTGAAAGCAAGCACCAACAGATTAGATTCACCTGGATAAGGACCTCCGATAAGGAAGACAAAATATTATCCTGTGAAGAAAAATCTAGAGGACAATGGCAAAAGAAGTAAGAAAACAAAACAGAGCATTCAGGAAATTATGGGACAGCATAACGAAGACCAAACCTAAGAGTGATTGGTGTTGAAGAAGGTGCAGAGTTTTGCAAAACCAAAGGAATGAGTAATTTATTTCAATGAAATAATAGCAGATTCACACAAATTTTCCACACATGAGGAAACGAATGGCAAAACCAAGTTCAAGAGGCTTAACCGAACACCAAACGACAAAACCCAAAACAGATTCCACACCAAGGCACATTATAATGGAAATGCCTAATATACTAGGCATGGAGAAGAATACTAAAAGCCACAATGAGAAAGGAAGCAGATTACATATAGAGGGGGAAACCGATCAGATATATGCTCAGATTTTTCAACCCAGACCTTAAAAGCTAGAAGATTCCTGGAATAGCATATTTCAAGCTCTGAAAGAACAGGTTGTCAACCAAGAACTTATATCCAGCAAAATTGAACTTTAGATTCGAAGATGAAAAAAAACATCCACGACAAACAAAAGTTAAAAGATTTCACAACACAAAGCCCGCATTTCTGAAACATCTTGGCAAATATTTTCCACAGAAGAAGAGAGAAAAAAAACCACTGAAAACCAACAAAGGGTGATAGTAAACTAAAGGAAATATCCAACCAAGGCGAACCCAAATCACGCTAATTACCAGAATACATTTCAAAATGGATGGAAATACGAATCACATCTCAATAATAACCTTGATGTACAAAGGTCTAAACTCACCATTTTTTAAAGACACAGATTGTTCAGATTGGAATTAAACGAAACAACCCAACAATTTTGTTGCTACAAGAAACACACCTCATAGAAAAAGCCATCAAGCGATGAAGGTGAAAGGCTGGGTAAAGTCTTATCACGCACACGGGCGCGGATGCAGCAGGGGTTACCATTCTCATATCAAATAAAGTAGACTTCAAGCAAAAGCTAATCAAAAGAGAAAAAGATGGAAATTTCTTCTACTTTAAGGGAACCATCCATCAACAAGAAATAACAATTATAAATCTATATGCCCAAAATAATGGAGCACCTACAATTCACAAACAAACCCTTCTCAAGTTCAAGAGAAAAATAGACCACAACACAGTTATATCTAGGGGCCTTCAACACACCTCACGTCACCAAATGGATAGATCATCCAAACAAAAGCTAAATAAAGAAAACATTATGCCCCTTTAAAACAATTAATAACTTAGACCTAACACATATATAGAATATTCATCCCTCAATATAGCGAATACACTTTCTTCTCAGCAGCACATGGCTCCTTCTCCAAATTGACCATATATTATTCACAAGGCAACTCTCAGCAAATATAAAAAATAAAATCTCCCCTTGCATTCTATCAGACCATAATGGGATGTAAATTGGAAATCAATGATAATACAAGAAATAAAAAAAACTACCCAACAGCTGGAAGCTAAACAACATGCTACTAAATGAACAAGGGTTGAAGAAGACATCAAGGAGGAGATAAAAAAATTCCTAGAGGTAAATGAGAATGCTGATACATCATAACAGAAATCTCTGGGACACTAGTGAAGCAGTAGTAAGAGGAAGAATTCATTGCACAGAATTCCTTCATTAAAGAAAAAAACAACGACAAATAAAGGATTTAACATCACATCTCAAAGCACTAGAAAAAAGGGAACAGATCAACACTAAGAAGCAGTATGAAGACAGGAAATAATAAAATCAGAGCTGAAATTAATGAAATCTTAGACTAAAGAAACAATTCAAAGAATTGACAAAACCAAAAGTTTGTTCTTTGAAAAAATAAATAAAATTGACATTCCCTGAGCGATGCTAACAAAAAGAAAAGAGAAAAAAACTCAAATTACTAGCATCCATGATAAAAAGGAAATAATTCACAACAAACACCTCAGATATACAGAAGATAATTAGAAATTACTTTAAAAATTGTACTTTAATAAATAGAAAATTCTGAAAGCATAGCCAGATTTCAAGAGTCGTATGAATTCCCCAAACTGGAACAGAGGCTATAACACAATTTTAATAAATCAATTTCAGTGAAGAAATAGAAGACGCTACAAAAAACTTCCAACAAGAAAAAGTCCAGGTCCTGATGGGTTTACAGCCGAGTTCTACAAGACCTTCACAGAAGAAACTGATACCGATGCTCTTCAAATATAGTGGCCCAGTAAATACATATATTTAAGAAGTTTGCTAATTTATTGTGCCAAAAAGTTGTAATAAATAAGGATAAATAATTAAGTAGGAAAATTTATCCTTTAACAAGACTACTAACCCGTGTTTTTTTAAAACAGAATTTACTTTTTTAACTACTAATATGACATATGAATTAATATGTTCTGTAGTAAAAACCTTTAGTAGAAAGCTAATAAAATAATCTTTTTTAAGTTTGAAAAAAAAAGAAATAGAAAAAAGAAGTGAGCTCTTCCAACTCTTTCTATGAGGCCAATATCACATAATCCAAAGCCCGGCAAAGACACAGCCAAAAAGAAACTTCAGGCCAATATCTCTATGAACATAGATGCAATAAATCCTCAATAAAATTCTGGCAATCGGATTCAAAAACATAACAAAAGATAGTGCAACCATGATCAAGTTGGGGTTTTAATCCCAGGGATTGCAAGGCAGGTTCAACATTCGAAAACAATAAACATAATACATCACATCAATAACTTAAAAGATAAAAACCCATATGATCATCTCAATCGATGCAGAAGAAAGTTCATTTGACAAAATACAACACCCTTATGTTCAAAGCTCTAGAAAACTAGGGAAAACAGGAACATATCTCCAACATTATAAAAGCTATCTATGCAAAACCTCAAGCTAAAATTATCTTAAATGGAGAAAAATTGAAAGCCTTCCCTCTAAAAACTGAACAAGACAGGGTTGCCCCCCTCTCACCACTGCTATTTAACATAGTACTTTGAAACTCTGGCCAGAGCATTTAGACAGACCAAAGAATAAAGGATCCCAGATGGAAAAGAAGACTCAAATTAGCACTATTTGCTGAATGACATATGAATATACCAAGAAGACCCAAAAAACTCTACCAGAAAACTTTTACAACTATAAATGAATTCAGCAAGTAGCAGGTTACAAAATCAATACTCATAAGTCAAAGGCATTTTTGTACATCAGTGACAATAACCTCTGAAAGGGAAATGATGAAAACACTCCATTTACAATAGCATCAAAAAAAAATAAAAATACCTGGGAAATCAAACTTAACAAATGAGGTGAAGGACCTCTATACCGAAAACTATAGAACACTAAATGAAAGAAATCGTAAAGACCTCAGAAGATGGAAAGACCTACCTTTGTTCTTGGATAGGTAGAATTAAATATTGTCAAAATGTCCATACTAACCAAAAGCATTATACAGATGTAATGCAAATTCCATATCAAAATCCCAATGACATTTCCTCAAAGAAATAGAAAAAGCAGACATGAAATTCATCAGGAAAAACAAGAGACGCCCATAGCTAAAGGCAATCCTGAGCAAGAAAAGAGTGAAGACAGGCGGCATCACCATACCAGACTTTAATTATACTATCGAGCAATACTAGCAAAAAACAGCACTGGTACTGGGCACCAAAAATAGACCAGTAGAACCAATGGCCCAGAATTGAGGACATAGAGACTAATACATATAATTTCAGCTATCTAATATTAGACAAAGTCGCCAAAATGTACAGTGGAGAAAGGATAAGGCCTCTCAACAAATGTGTGCTGGGAAAACTTGGAAAGCCACCATAATGCAAAAAACAAAATGAAATTAAAAACCTTTTAAAATCTCCCACCATGCAACAAAAATTTTCAATATCAAAGAGTGGGGGATCAATGGAACCTTAGGAAAATAAGAAACCCCAGAGACAAATACACCTAATAGAAGAAAAAGTAAAGCCCGCCAAATTTCCCAACATGGGGGTATTCGGAAATTAGGCCTCCAAGTGTCCTTTACAAGAATCCCTGTAGCCGGAGCAAGAATTTTAATTTACCAAGGAAAATAAATGAATGGGGAATAAGATTTTTAAGCCTAAAAACTTCTTCTCAGCGAAAAAGAAACAATACCAGTGAAGGTTAATAGAGGAAACCAACTAAACCCTGGGGGAAAACAAAAATAATTTAATACCAATGCACCATCAGATTAGAGCACTAAATTCCTAAGAATAAAATCTAAAAAAGAACTCCAAAAAAAAACTTGACACCAAAAAAAAAACAAATACTCCAATACCCCACCCAATTGATAAATGGGCTTAAGGGGGAAATTTTGAAAAAGACAACCTTTCTCAGAAGAAAGATACATGATTAGAAATTATCAACAAATACAATGAAAAAAAAAAATGCTCAACATCCGCTGGCCAATTAGAGAAAATGCAAATCAAAACTACTCTATGGAGATTTCATTTCACTTCCAGTTCAGAATGGCAGCTAAATCAAGGAACACAAACAACAATAAATGTTGGAGCGAGGGAAAAATGTGGGGAAAAAGGCACACTCATACATTGCAGGTGGGACTGTGCAAAAATGGTACAACCATTATTGGAACAAGCAGTTTGGAGAATTTCCCCTTGGGGAAAATGGGGAAAATGGAACACCCTGATGAACCCTGCCATCCAACCTCCCTCGGCGTTTTTACTATGTCCCAAACCGGACCCTATTATTAAAACAGCATATATTACAGAGTTGAACAACAACTTTTACCTTAATTTGTTTATTAAATAGCAGCAACCAATTTTCCAACAAAAGCTAATAAGGTTTGAGGAACCAAACCTAAGATGTTTCCCCCCCTCCCGTAGATATGGAAAATTGGATAAAGGAAAATGGGGTGGCACTAATAAACACCAATTGGAATTTGTTAATTCATCAATAAAAGAGAAATAAACTAAAGTTGAACAATCGCAGGAAAAATTGGAGATGAAGGTATTATTGGGAGAATATAAAATTGCTAAGTGAAAAACAGTCCCCAATCTTCAAAAAATCCAACATACATGAATGTTTTCCCTCTGTAATATAAGGAACCCGGGGGTGGTCCCACAGTATTGAAAATTGGGTTTTCGGGGGTACCATAAGGGAGTGACTAGAGGAACACCTTATAACTGGGTCAACGGGAAGGAAATGGGAAAAAGGCGAGGGTACAAAAAGGGGGGAAGGGGTGGAAAGTATGATGGTTGAATAAAGAAGGATATATCCAATATAAAATTTCTAAATGCAAATGATTGAAGGACTTTTGTAACATGCTCTGTAGAAAAATATACTTTTGAATTACAAAACTTGTTTTATTGTAAAAAAGTATGAATGCTCCTATTAATGTAAAAATAGTAAAAATAGAACTGTATAAAACAATTAACATATACAACTAAAAAAATTAAAAAAACTTTAAAATCCACATAAATAAACATAACATTACATAAATAATAAAATAACTATTCCCCCCTGAAAGAAAAGCCAGAGGGGAAAAAAACACCCTTAAATTTATACAGAGGAATACAGAAATTAATACCCTACTTCTTACCCCAGGAAAAAACAAATGCAAGAATAGTGTAAAGTTCAAAAATACCAATGAAGAAAAGAAACCATGAACCCTTAGAAAAAACATCCCCTTTCCAGACCTTGTTTGCCAAAGTTAATTCCCTCCCAAAAAGGTTACAAATGGAAAATAAAGAACTTGACTCAAGATAAGCAAAGGCCCTTGTGAGGAAATATAGTTGCCAGTAAAGAAACCCTAATTTAAAAAGACAAAAAAATTTTGTTTTTTCAGAGAAGGAAACAGGAAAATATGGACCATTAGGCCAAGGACCACCTTAAGTTTATTCTATAAATGGAAAGAAAGTAAGGGCAAATTAAGGGGCTGGGGTTTTGTGGGTGTTTATATCAAAGAGGTGTAGAGCACACTTGCCCCTAGCATAACAAGTTGAGGTCCCCCCCCTGGGTTTGGAAATCCTCAAGCACCACATAAAGGTTAAAGTTCATATAAAAAAAGAAAGAAGGGCAAATAAGATGAAAATGAAAAAACCTGGAAGGTTGAATGTTAATTTGCGTCTTAAGTGGAGCTAAGTCAAAAGTAAGGGTTTTGTTCAAAAATAATAATAACAACGAAACAGAATAAATAAGAATTAACTAACTACATAATCAGAAAAAGACCATGCTTATTTTTTGTGAATGTGCCATTAAATGAACATTAATGGGCAGCAATTGCAATTATTAAAGAGGACAGGACGGAAGATTTTAAAAATTATTTTTTTGCTTATCAAAAAATATTTGCCAACTACCTATTAAATGAGTAATAGTTGTTTAATGTTTTGAAAGAGGTTAGAAGAAACTTGCCAATTCCCATTGTAAAAATAAATTACATTATAATCCTCCTAGGGCGGCTATCCATTAAAAAAAAGGTTATTTAAAACCAAGAAACCGTTATAAACACCAATAAGCAAAGGAAGAAGGAGAAGGAGGAAACAACATCAAATAATACCAATGCCCTAAAAAATTTTAAAACCACAAAAAAGGCAAAAAAAAAAGTTTTGGGAGAAGAAAAACAGGAAACCAAAAAAACAAGAGTAATTGAAAAGGAAAAGCGTAATAAGCAATAGGTGGGATATTTAATAAGCATATGTGGGGAATAATTTAAATACAAAAATTTCCAATATCATTTCAGACCCTACTTCCCCAAGTGGTTGGGGTTATACCTATAACCAATTGAAACTCCAACCAGCCGATCGATTTCCAGAAAAAAATTGATGTCAAATAAAAAACAAAATCCAAACTAAAATGGGGTTGTCCCCCCCCCCACTTTAAAAACCCACCTCTGAAAATGTATAAAAAAGACAAATAAATTTAAAAGTTAAAAAGCCCAAAGGGTGAGAGAAGGACACAAAACACAAACTTAGCTTCATAAATAAAAAATAACAAGCAGAAAGTAAGAAATAGCTAAATCAATTTTTGGAAATTGAGAGCAAATTTTCAGAGAAAGGCCCAGGTTTTGCCCCCCGTGGATAAAAGAATGGCCCATTACAAAAAATAATACATGGGTGGTTAAAATACTACCCAAGAAGACCCTAACCAATTATTTAACTGTGGTAAATGGTATGCCCCAACAAACCCCGAGCAAATAAAACTATCCCCCGGAAAAGCAAAAACTGATAAGCGAACCTGTGCAACGCAAGGTTTTCTAAAATTGAATATTGAAGTTCCCCCCCCACTATTAATAGTTGAAGAACCTGTTAACATTTCTATGTCCCCCCATAAATGGGACAAGATAAGGGCAGGCAGAAAAAAAAAATCCAAAGTGAGAACAAAAACTTGTAACTAAATAATACCAATTTTTCCCTCCAACACGATAACCATTATTGGCCATCTATGGACTTAACTTTATCCAAGGAGGAAGATTTCCACACTCCCCCTACAACTTTTTTGAATTCAAACAAGGATAAGTCCCACATATAAATGGGCTATAAAAAACACATTTTTTTTTTTAAAATAATTTTTCCTTTTATAATTATTATTTTAATTTTTATTTGGCCTTTAAGTATGTACACAAACTAAAAAGCCGTTTTATTCAAATGCGTTTTTTTTATTTTGTACGTGGTTTGCCTTGAGGATCGAACGACAACCACGGGCGTTTCGCCACCACGTGCCTAGGCGAGCGCTTCAAAAAAAGGTCCAAAGCCCCGACCTGGGAAAAGCCACAATTCAATCCCAGCCCCCCATTTAAGAACACAGTCTTAAAATAGTTTTAAAAGAAAAAAAATTATAAGAGGTTCCCCCCCCCTGTTTCGTCCAGGTCCCAATGTAAAACCAGGAGAATTCAGGTAAAAACATGAAAAAAATAAGTGGGAAAGTACACCCAAATGATTTTGGGAAAACTAAAGAAGAAACTTCTAAATTTTGATTTTGGTAGTGTGTGCCCTCCAAAAGGTTTCAATGTTGTTTTTTATTTCAAATTTTTTTGAACCCCACATCGTGGGGGAGTTATTATTAAAGAAAAATGGAAATTAAAATTCTGTACTATGGGTTTTAATTTAAGAGGGGTCGGGGGCCCCCAAATTTAAGAATGATTGTGATTAAAGATTTAGAATACACCCAGGTACATATAGGCCAACACAAGCCCTCTAATACCCCCGTAAATCGCAGAAAGTGTTCCAGGGAAGGCTGCTTTGATACCAGGAGGGGATGTGAGAGGGTTTTCACGCCAGTCCCCCCCCCTGAGCACAAACTTAAGTGGATGGACCCCATATCCCAAACGTCAGTGAGAACTTTTGTCCTTTTAATAAAATATATTTTTATAAAAAAGCTGGGGGATGCTAAAAAAAACTACCCAAGTGGACAAGAAACCCCCCGGGGATATATTTAATCCCCCCTCCAAATTATACAAAAACAAATTAGAATTAAATCCCAGGTATATGGCGTAGGCACAAAATGAACCCCCCTGTAATCCCAGAAGGGGAACCTCAGGTGGCCTAAAACGACCAGGAAGGTAAATATTCAAGTTCCAGAAATTCCAGCCCTCAAGTAACTTTTAAGTGGAAGAAAACCCTGTTTCCCCCCCACTTCCAAAATAAAAAAAAGGAAAAAAGGGAATGGGGGGAAATAACAGCCCAGTGGTAAAAAAGAATGTCCCCCTTGGGGATTTAACCAGTGCCAGCCAAAACAAAACAAAAGCTCAAACAAAGCCCTTTTCTTTTTTAAACAAAATGAAAATTAAAATGTTAGGCCTGCAAGTAAAAGGCTGTTAACAATTAAGAAGGGAAATAGTAAGTTAATTATAAAAATGTTATACCATTAGCAAGAAATTAGAAAGAAATAAAGTCCAATAATAAACAGCTTTCCCACCCTTAGGAAAACCTTGAAGAAAAAAAAGAAGAACAAAGCAAATTTTAAAAAATTCAAAAGTTAAAAAGGCAGAAGAAAATAATAAATAACAATTTAGATAACAGTTTTTAAAGGGCCAGTGAAAAATCCCAATATAAGGAAAAAAAACAAAATTAAAAATTGGCCTTTATTCTTTTGAAAAAGGTTCAATAAAATCACAAGCATCTAGTCAGGCCAAGAGAAAAAGAGGGGAAGATTGGTAACTAATAACAGAAATTAAAGCAATTAATCCCTACAGATCTCATGGCATTGATAGTAAATTATCAATTTATTATATTAGCATGATAATAAAGGAATATTATGAGCAACTGTATGTGCTCAAATTTGATCCTTAGATAACAGTGGACCAGGTTTCCTTGTAAAACACAATCTCCAAAGCTCATACAAGCAGAAATAGACAATATAATAGCTTATAGCTAATTTTCAAAATTTGAATCAATAATTAATAATCTATACAAAAATCAAAACCCAGCCCAGATGGGTGTTTATCACGTAAAGAATTCAACCAAACCTTAAGAGGAAGTTATCACAATTCTGTATACTCTCTTTCAAATAGGAGAAGCAAAGGAAAGTAACTTTCTAACTGCATTTACAAGGCTAACAGCAAAACCAAGACAAACAAATAATTATAAGAAAGATCAATATATAACATAAACATGGACGTGAAAGTGTCTCAACAGAATATTAGTAAAGTGTTATTAACAGTGGAATAAAAATTATATACCTTGCCCATGTAGAATTCATCACAGTATGAAAGTGAGATTCCCTATTCAAAAATCAGATGAATCCATTGCATCTATAAGCAAAAGACAAGAAAATCACATGGACCACATCATAGATGCCGAAAAAATGCATTTGACAAAATCTAACCACATTCATGAGTATGAATGCAGAGCAAATAGAGAATTCGAGGCAAAATTCTAAGATCTACAAAGAAAAAAAAAAACCCTACCATTAAGCATCACCTTAATTGTATGAAATTTGAAGTTTTCCTCACTTAAGACAGGAATAAGAAAGGTGAAACCTCACAATCACTATTTACAACAATGTACTGAGTTCCTATCTGTATTGTATTTGAATTTGTCTCTAAAAAATCATGTTGGATACTTAACCCATGCCAAAAATCTTTCTAACATTGGAACTAATTCCTGACAGAAGAGTCAACTTGAAGTAGATCCCTAATGGAGAGTTGATTAAATCATGAGGGTCATAACATAGGAATGGATTAATGCAGCTATAAAAAGGAATTGTGGAAGTGGGTTTTGCTCTCTCCTTGCCCTCTCTACCTCTTCATTTTGAAACACAGTAAAAAATAAATAAATAAATAAATAAAATAAAATAAAATAAATTCCACACCATGGCTGGATATGTAGCTCAAGTCAATAGAGCACTTTCCTTGCATATATGAAGCCCTAATTTTGATATCCTCTCACTGCAAAAGTAAAAAAAAAAGTCCACCAGATACTGACAACATGATTTTGGACATCCAAGCCTAGTAATCTTTGAGCAGATAAATAACTGATTTTTCTATAATTACCCAGTCTGTGGTATTCCATTACCCAATACAAAAAGACTAAGATTTACCAAATACAATAGAGACAATAAAAAAATAAAAGATATACAAGATATGGAAGGAAGGAATAAAACTGGCTTTATTGCCATTGACTTGACTATCTATACAGAAAACCAAAGGGGGGAAAAAAACTAGTAAATAAAACTTATTCCTGATAAGTGATTCTATAGAATTTGCAAGCTACAATACTGTATATTATATTTCTAAGTCAAGCAGTGCAGTTTTCCAATTTTGTTCCTCTTCAATAACAAATAGTTAGTTCTGATTGTTATGCATTTCCATATAAAATTTGGAATCTGTTGATGTTCACAAGATAAATTGCTGCAAATTGATTGGGATTGGCATTAATTTATAGACAGAGTTGAAAGAACTGACATCCTGACAATATTGGTCTTCCCTGTGCAATAACATTGAATATCTATTTGGTTTGTGATTTTGGTGCTGGGGATAAACCCATGGCCTTGTGCATGCAAGGCAAAACCCACTCTACCAACTGAGCTATATCCCCAAACCCTATTTGGGTATTTTTTGAGACTCCTAAAGATAATAAAAGGAGAAAATCAAAGACCTAGTGTTGCAATGACTAGTGATACAATACCAAAGGTACTGAATCCATAAAAAGAAAGATAAAATGGACTTCATAAAAAGAAAAAGCTTCCTGCTTTAAGATAACGACAAGGGAATGAGAAACAAGCCACAGCTAGGAGAAAATGTCTGGCAAGAACAAAACTGTTACCAAAAAATACAAAGAAAATCCGTTGAAAACACAATAAAAAGAAACAAAGCAAACCAATTTAAAAATGGCAAGAGATCTATACCATTGCCTACAGAAAGAAGACGACAATACAGGGCAAGGTAACATATGCAACAATATTCAACATCACGTGGTCATTAGGAATTGTAAATTAAATAACAATGATATCCCGCTCCACTCCTACCTAGAAATGGCCAACTCCAAAACACCAACTTACCCACTGCAGCTAGATGTGGAGTAACAGAAACTCTCATTCATTGCTGACGGGATTTCAAAATGGCACAATCACTTAGGAATACAGCTTGGTATTAGTTACAAAACTCAACATACTCTTAATAATCCAAAAATCCAGTAGTTTAACACATAAGTCGTATCATAATATTGATACCTAAAGGAAATAAGAAATTATGACCTACAAAAACTTGTACATGGATGCATAACAGCACGTTTATTCAGAACTGCCAAAACTGTGGAGCAATCCAAGATGTCTTTTACAAATAGTGACATAATAAATAAAACTGTGGAACATCTACAAATGAAATATAATTTAGTGATAAGAAAAAAGATTTATCAGGCCGGTGAAAAGCATGGAGAAATTTAAACTGCTTATTACCTACAATGAAAGAAGACCAAACAGGAAGAGGCAGCATACGGTATGAGTTTTAACTAGAGGTCATTCAGGAAACCATGGAGGCATATAAAGAGATCACTGGTTTGCCCGGTATGTATAGTAGGGAGAGTTGGTATTGAGACAAGGAAATCATCCCTGAATGATACTACAATGGAGGATACATGCACTAAGAATTTGTTAAACCCTAGAAATGCTAAACACTGAGAATAAACCGCTAATTTAATCTACAGACTTTAGAGTAAATGATGTGTCATGTTCTTAATTGTAGCAGATGTGGTGGGAGATGTCCATAGTGGTAATAAGTGGAATATGTTTAGGACTCTGTGCTATCGGTTCCTTTTGCTGAAACCTAAAACACACTGAAAAAACAATGAGTTTACTAATTTACAAAAAGCCACCACAGAGGGAGAGATAAGGGCGTGGAAAGAGAGAGAGGGCAGGAGAGAGGTAGAGAGAGGGAGGGTGAGAGAAAGGGGGAGGGGGAGAGAGAGAGAGAGGGAGAGTGAACAAAGAAAAATTGCTAATTATCTTCAATTTGGAACTTTCTTCCATAGCAGGCTAAATAGTTAACATCACGCTGCCCAATCTTATTGTTCGACACATTAGTTCCGTTTGCTTTTACAGTTCTTATGACAACTGAAATGCATCTTCCATCCCTTTGGCCTACTTAACTAACCTCAATTTGATGGCCCAAGTTAAAATCTCACTTTTTGTTATAGTCTGTATCTTTAGTTGGTTCCCCCATAGGCCAGAGTGTTGGAGACTTGATTGCTACTCTGTGGTAACTACAAGGGAATAATTGGTTAACCGTTTAAAATGTGGGGCCTACAGGAAATCTACTGATGAACCCAACCTAATTCTATTCTAAGATAAATCCAGCTCATCACAAAGTTATGAAAAGTTTATTTCTGTTTTACTAAGATTTCTATTTGGCCTGACATAACATCAGAGGGCTAATCTTGGTTGGAATTCCTCTCTGTGCTCTAAACTCACAGCCATGTTTAGTATCTCCTTAGACCAGGTAACAACCCATCCCAAAAACCTCAGCAGCCCCTGCACAAATATCTGCTCTCCTTGACCAGATTACAACCCACGCTAAAATCGTAACAGGCCTTAGCTGGCGCAGTGTCGCACGCCTGTAATCCCAGCACTTTGGGAGGCTGAGGCAGTAGGATTGCGAGGTCAAAAGCCAGCCTCAGCAATGGCGAGGCACTTAGTAACTCAGTGAGACCAGTCTCTAATAAAAATACAAAAAATGCAGGGATGTGGCCCATGTCGAGTGCCCCTGAGTTCAATCCCCGTTACCTAAAAAAAAAAAAAAAAAAAAAAAAATCTTAACAGCCCTTATAACTCCTGAAGTTGGATCTCAATTTATTCCTACCTTGAAATGTGTAAGTCCATGTAGATCAATCAACCTGCTATCTGCCTTTGTATTATGCTTGCAAACCCTGTTAGCCTAATAATTTCCCAAGACACCCACCTTGTAACTTTAGTGCTATAAAAACCTGTCTCTATCCTGAGAGTTGTCACTGTTCCTCTAGTCCAGCTTTGGGTGAGAAAGCTGCTGGCCAGCGCACGCGCACGCGCCCTCTCTCTCTTCTCTCTCCTCGTCACTCTCTCTTACCCAATATAAGCTTGCTTTAATTGGCTTAAAATTGGAAGTCAATGGTCTTTTCTTTGCAATCTGGTCAACACTACCCCAATCACAATAGCCTAAATTAGAATTGGTAGATCAATCGAACAAAATAGTGAAAGACCTCTATAATGAAAACTACAGACACTAAAGAAAAAGAAATGAAGAATACCTTACAAATAGATCTCCCAATGCTCTTGGATAGGCAGAATTAATATTTGTCAAAATGGCCATACTACCAAAAATATTATACAGATTTAATACAATTTCATATAAAATGTCAAAATAACATTCGTCATATAACATAGAAAAAGCAATCATGAAATTCATTTGAAAAATAAGAGCCCAGAAAAACCTAACAATCTTAGTAAGTAAAGTGAAAGAGGAGGCATCACAATACCAGACTTAAATTATACACAGAGCCATAGTAACGAAAATGGCATGAAGATATGAAGACCAATAAGACAGAATAAGAAGATACAGAGAGAAGCCACCATAAATACGTTATCTCATACAGACAATGGTCCGATAAACATGCATTGGAGAAAAGATAGCCATTTCCAACAAACAGTCCCCTGGGGAAATTGGAAATCCATATGTAACGTAAATGAAATGTAGACCCCTATCTCTCAGCCCTGCCCAACTACAACTCAAAGTGATCAGTACCTAGGCATTAAACCAGAGACCCTGATGCGTACTAGAAGAAAAAGTATAGGTCCCAAGTCTCCATGCATATCCCATAGAAGTGTCTTTCCTTAACAAAACCTAAGCAGCAAGAGTAAAGATCAGGAATAGGATGGATCAAACTAAAAAGATTCTTCACAGCAAAGGAAACAATAACACATGAAGACGAGAGCTGTACAAAACGGGGATAAAATCATTTACCACATGTACCTTCAGATAGAGTGCTAATCTCCGGGAAGGTATATAGAAGAACTCAAAAACTTAATACCAAGAAACAAAGTAACCAAATCAATAAATGGAATAGGAACTGAACAGACACTTTCACAGAATATCAATCACAAATATATGAAAACTGTTCACAACTCTACCAATTTAGAGAAATGCAAATCAAAACTACACAGATAGTCATCTCAACTCCAGTCAGAATGACAATTATCAAAATACAAGTAACAAGAAAAGTTGGCAGGATGTTGGGAAAAAGGTACACAACATACATTGCTGATGGGACTGCAAAATTGGTTACTCACCACTCTGGAAACCAGTATGGAGATTCCTGAAAACTTGGAATGGAACCGACTCATTTGACCCAATTTATCCCACTCTGGGTGTTTAACAAAAAAGGACTTAAAATCAGCATACTACAATGATGCAGCCACACCAATGTTTTATAAGCAGCTAAAAATTCACAATAGCTAAACTATGGGAACCATCCTAGGTGCTCTTCAACAGATGAACTGGATAAAATCAGAAGGTGGTACTTAACACAACAAAGGAATATTACTCAGAGCTTAAAGAAAATGGAAATTATGGTATTGAACCCAGAATTAGACAGGCAGTCAGTATAGATTAAGTAAATCGATCAGGTAAGATAAATGGAGGCCAATCTGAGTGAGTCCAGGAAGTTGGAGACTGCCCTCCTGAGGGATAAAAAAATGCTTTGACCTTTCTATCCACGCCTATCAAGATAACCTCCCCTGCTCCAACCTGTTGCTAAGGTTAACCTGTCCCAGGAATTGGCCCCTCCCAACACTGTGTTGTGAAAGGTGTTAATTAATGATTTCTGGGCTGCTCTACTCCTGCCCTTCCCTGCTTCAGCCCACCTGTTTCCCACCTTTTAGCCATTCCACACCAAGCATCCCTGGCCTAGTCCATATATTGCAGGAAAGAGAAAAATAAGAAAAGAGAGCAGAAGAACAAAGAAGCCTAGACATAATAAAAAAGGCAGACCTGCCTTGCTTCTTTCTTGGGATACCAAGATACCAGTATGGCCTCCTCTCTCCCTCCCAGGAAATATATGTTTACCCTTTTAAAATAAACCCTGCTATGTATTCTTGCCTGCAGACTCAGCAAGCTTCCTAATTTATCCTTCAACATGTGAGGAAGCAGAATTTGTCCACCGTACCTGGTGGTATCAGCATTTGCCTGGCAAATGATGAACTGAGAATGTCATAGTAAATAAATAAGCAATCCAAAGAATCAAAAGCTGAATGTTTTCCTCTCATATGCAGACCTAATTCAACAAATAAGGGGTTGCGGGGCTAGGGAAGAAGTAAGGTACTATTGGATTAAACAGAGGAAGTGAAGGGAGAGGAGGGGGGGTAGCAGGTAGGAATTATAATCAATGAATGATATATTATGAACCTATATGAAGATATGATTCCATTACCTGATGCATCTCTATATCACATACAACCCAAAGAATAAAGTTATACTCCAGTTATTGATGATGTTCAAAAGCATTCTACTGTCATGTATATCTAATTAGAACAAATTTTAAAAAAGGTGGGGCCTAGTAGAAGGAAGTTAGTTTAGTGGACGATACATGTCCTTCGAAGGGGATTTGGAACCCTAGACCATCCCCCCCATTCTCTCTTCTCTTTGCTCTCCTGGCCACCATGGAGATGAAGCAGCCTCCTCTGTCACATGCTACTGCAGCGAATAAATGTCCTGCCTTGCAATAGGATAAAAGCATGGAGCCAGCCATCCATAGACCAAAACCCTGAACATGCAACCAAAATATTCATCTTTTTATGCTGTTCTTTTTCTCAGGAATTTTGTTATAGTAATCGTAAAAAATTGATTAACATACTTATCCCAAGATTTTGTAATCTTTCCAGAACAACTCACAGGAAGCCACATTAGCTAAAACTAAGTTCAAGAGCGAAAAATAGATAAAAACTGGGGTTTTCAGCACATGTGCAGCAGAATTATGACTTGGATTAAACGTATCAGACTAAGCTGCAACTTCGAAAATCTGATGAGTGTTGAGGGGATGTGCTATCCATGAATCCAAACTGGAAGCCACATCAATCTAGCACTCTTCAATGGAGTAAAGAGGGAGGTGGGAAATATGGGTGGTCAAGACGGAAGATTGGGACAATGCATGGCAAAAGTCTGTTAACATCGCCAGGCTGGTGGTGCATCGTGTAATCCCAGTGATTCAGGAGTCTGAGGCAGGATGATTGTGAGTTCAACAGCCAGCTACAAAAATGAGAAACGGGAAAGAGAGGCCCGGGGATGTG
>JAKELJ010000598.1:0-20909 GCA_025594165.1 Tamias sibiricus
TCCTGGACTCTAGGGGCCAGAGCAGACCAGGAGAAGACCGAATTTGCTTCCACAATTTAAAAGTTCCTGGCACTGAGCATTGGTGCAAAGCTCTGTGCACTTAGACTTTGATGGCTCACTGTCAAAGGGATAATAACTGGTGCTTTGCCACACTATGTTGTCTTTGTCGCAGCTCATTGGGGGAAAGATGCAACAAGGCTTAGTTTGAAGTCATCATGTGGGTAGTGCTCCTAAAGCAATTCAGGGTCAAAGTAGATCAGACCAAAACAGAACGAATTGTAGGTGGCACAAGACCGACATCACATCTTTGTCCCACAGCCCAAGAATAACACACATGAACGCCAGAGGCAAAACTGCATTTGGAAACCGTTTTCTGGTAGAGCTGTGGCAAGATTCTTTCAAATGTATCACGGGGATCATTATGGCAGGCCTAATCTATGCCATGATGTTTGAGAAACAGATAGGTAGAAATGTGTAGGTCTTTCAAAGTTGGCACTGTTTTTTTTGTTTTTTTTCATTTTTTTATTCAGCATATCTATCTATCAGTTTGTATTTTTCACTGAAGCTCCTGTGAAGTCCACTCAGGATTGGGAAAGTTGATGTTAATTACAAACAATCATTTGACAAGGAGAAAGAACCAAGAAAAAAGGTCAGTTAAGGACAAACAAAATAAATTAAGGAAATAAATTCTGCTGGCTAATGATACAGCAGTGTGTAAAGTATGTGGTGGCACTTATTGTGTAAAAGACTGAAAAGTGCAATAAAAAGTATAAGCATCAATGCATATTGAGTTGAGATTAGTGTTTTGGAGTGGAAGCATATGGTCACTTCACTGGCAATTGGTCACGCCTTCGTGGATGATAAGGAGATGTAGGTGAAAATGCATGCAACCGTTCAGTAGACCCCGCTACAGTATTCGGGCCTCCTCAGGTGAATCCACGAGAATTTTGTTGTCCTCCCTTAAGTTCATGAAATGTGTAAATGAATACTTGCTGGTCATCTCCTTCTGGACTTGTGCAATGGCCAGGGTCACTAATCACACAATAGATGGGTGACTAGCTGCTTGGAAAAAGACCTGATCTAGGGTCAGAAGTTTTCCTGTCAGTTGTCTTTCTTCATCCCACAGGGATTTTATCCTCAGATACTCATGTGTAAAACAGAGCCTCTCAAGTAGGAAATAAGCCACACTACCTGAATGGATCATGATTTAGTAGATGAATGAAGTTCTCACCAAGAACAGGTGCTAATGACACTTAGAGTGCATTCCGGCCCAGGAGTGAGTTTCTGCGAATTAGCAAATCGAAAGGGGTGCCTTTGATGTAGTATTGCGAGCGTAAAAAGTTCTCTAAGTGCTTGGACGAGGCAATTGTTGGCCAACATGCAAGATGTTGTGATCAACCACTTGCACAAGGAGAGATAGGTATTTGAAATTTACAATCCATATTTCAAAAAACAAGAAGTATCTATGGAGAGCGCGGGTCACTCAGACGTGCAACATAACCAGCCCCTCATTGCTCTATTTGGTGCTTTGTTTGCGAATGGGCGTTTTTTTCACACAGGAAGGGCGGGGGAAGAGCCCTAGAATGAGCGCCCATTGGGGCATCTAATTGGTATGTTCTTGAGCCTTCTTGGAAAAAGCCTTCAATGTTGTGCTCCATTGAAGGCCCAGTATACAAAGTATCAGTACTGGTTGTTGTGTAGATCTGGCCTTTCTCAAAAGATGAGTTGCAAGAGGACCTGGGATGCCCTGTAGACCTCGCCTGTCTTTTCCCAGGGCCCCGAGGGAGAACTGAGAGTCGAGTGGTGATTCGCTCAGCCTGAATCCTGGACTTTGGGGGCCCAGAGCAGACCAGGAGAGACCGAAGGTGCTTCCACAAGAAGTCCTGGCACTGAGCCTTGGTGCTAAGCTCTGTGCACTTGACCATGCAGGGACCGCTGTCAAAAGGGATAATGAAGGTGCTTTGACACCACTTTGCTCTTGTCCAGGATCATTGGGGAGTAAGATGCAACAAGGCTTAGTTTGAAGTCTTCCATGTGGTAGTGCTCTCTAAGCCATTCAGGGTCAGTGTAGAACAGACCAAACAGAACCATTAGTAGGTGGCACAAGACCGCATCAGCATCTGTGTCCAAGCCCCAAGAACAACATAACGTGACCCAGAGTCAAAACTCCATTTGAGACCGTTTTCTGGTAGAGCTCGGCTGTGCAAGATTCCTTTCAAATGTCTCACCGGATCATTAGGGAGGCCAAGTCGATGCAATTGTTGAGGACCCAGATAGGTTAGAAATGTGTAGGTCTTTCAAGTTGGCACTGTTTTTTTTGTTTTTTTCATTTTTTTATTCTGCTATTCTATCTATCAGTTTTCTTTTCAATGTGCTCCTGTGAAGTCACTCAGGACTGGGCCAGTTGGATTTTAATTAAAACAATCAATTGACCAAGGAGAAAGAACCAAGGAAAAATGTCTGTGAAGGACAATCAAAATAATTAAGGAAATAAATCTGCTGGCTAATGATACACTTGTGTCAAAAATATGTGGTCCACTTATGGTGTATAAGACTGAAATGTGCATAAAAGTATAAAGCATGCATAGTGCCTTGAGATTCGTTTTTGGAGTGGAAGCATATGTCACTTCACTGGGAAATGTCATGCTTTCATGGGTGATAAGGAGAAGAAGGTGAAAATGCACGCAATTAGTCAGTAGACGCTTACAGTCTTCGGCCTCCTCAGGTGACTCAGTGAGAATTTGTTGCCTCCCTTGAGTTCATGAAATGTGAAATCAATAGTTGCTGGCATCCCTTCTGGACTTGATGCATGGCCAGGTCACTGATCACATAGATGGGTGACTAGCTGCTTGGAAAAGACCCTGCTCTAGGGTCAGAAGTTTCCTGAGGTGTCCTCTTCATCCAAGGGATTTATCCTCAGATACTCAGGTACCAACAGAGAGCCTTCAAGAGGAAATGAAGCCCCACCTGAATGGACATAGATTTGCTAGAGAATGAAGTTCCACCAAGACCAGGTGCTAATGAAATTAGAGTGCATTCCGGCCCCAGAGTGGTTTCTGAATTAGAAATGAAAGGGGTCCCTTTGATGTAGTTTGAGGTAAAAAGTTCTCAAGTTGGAGTGGCAATTGTGGCCAACATGCAAGATGTTGTGATCCCACTTGAACATGAAGAAGTATTTGAGAATTTAACAATCCATATTTCAAAAAAAATAAAGGTATCTTGGAGTAGCGGGGTCACTCCAGAGGGCAACATACCAGCCAGTCACGCTTTTTTTGGGCCTTTGTTTGCGAATGAGGCGTTTTTTTCACACAGGAAGGTTGGGGGGGGAAAGCGCCTAGAATGAGCGCCTTGGGGCACTAATGTAGTTCTTGGGCCTTCTTGGGAAAAGCCTTCAATGTTGTGCTCCATTGAGGCCCAGTATAAAAGTAGTACTGGTTGTTGTGTAGATCTTGGCCTTTCTAAAATGAGTTGCACGAGGCCTGGGATCCCCTGTAGAACTCCCTGTCTTTTCCCAGGGCCCCGAGGGAGAACTGAGTAGTGGTGATTCCTCAGCCTGAATCCTGGAACTTTTTGGGCCCAGAGCAGACCAGGAGAGACCGACGGTGCTTCCACAAGAAGTCCTGGCACTGAGCCTTGGTGCTAAGCTCTGTGCACTTGACCTGAGGGACACTGTCAAAGGGATAATGAAGAGTGCTTTGACACACTTTGCTCTTGTCCAGGCTCATTGGGGAAAGATGCAACAAGGCTTAGTTTGAAGTCATCATGTGGTAGTGCTCTCTAAGCCATTCAGGGTCAGTGTAGAACAGACCAAACAGAACCATTGTAGGTGGCACAAGACCGCATCAGCAATCTGTGTCCAAGCCCCAAGAACAACATACGTGACCCAGAGTCAAAACTCCATTTGGAGACCGGTTTTCTGGTAGAGCTGATTGGCAAGATCCTTTCAAATGTCTCACCGGGATCATTAGGGAGGCCAATCGATGCAATTGTTGAGACCAGATAGGTAGAAATGTGTAGGTCTTTCAAGTTGGCACTGTTCTTTTGTTTTTTTCATTTTTTTATTCTGCATATCTATCTATCAGTTTTATTTTCAATATGCTCCTGTGAAGGCACTCAGGACTGGGCCAGTTGATTGTAATTAAAACAATCAATTGAGAAGGAGTGAAAGAACCAAGGAAAAAATGTGACTGTGAAGGACAAGCAAAATAATTAAGGAAATAAATCTGCTGGCAAATCATACACTTGTGTAAAATATGTCGTCACTTATGGTGTATAAGACTGAAATGTGCATAAAAGTATAAGCATGCATAGTGCCTTGAGATTCGTTTTGGTGGTGGAAGCATATGTCACTTCACTGGGAAATGTCATGCTTTCATGGGTGATAAGGAGGAGAAGAAGGTGAAAATGCACGCAACCGTCAGTAGACGCTTACAGTCTTCGGCCTCCTCAGGTGAGTCCGTGAGAATTTGTTGCCTCCCTTGAGTTCATGAAATGTGAAATCCATAGTTGCTGGCATCCCTTCTGGACTTGATGCATGGCCAGGTCACTGATCACATAGATGGGTGACTAGCTGCTTGGAAAAGACCTGCTCTAGGGTCAGAAGTTTCCTGAGGTGTCTTCTTCATCCAAGGATTTATCCTCAGATACTCAGGGTACAACAGAGCCTTCAAGAGGAAAGAAGCCCCACCTGAATGGACCATGATTTGTAGAGAAGGAAGTTCCACCAAGACCAGGTGCTAATGAAATTAGAGTGCATTCCGGCCCAGAGTGGTTTCTGAATTAGAAATGAAAGGGGTGCTTTGATGTAGTTTGAGGTAAAAAAGTTCTCAAGTTGGAGGCAATTGTGGCCAACATGCAAGATGTTGTGATCCCACTTGAACAGGAAGAAGTATTTGAAATTTACAATCCATATTTCAAAAAAATAAAGTATCTTGGAGAGCGGGGTCACTCAGAGGGCAACATACCAGCCAGTCACGCTCGCTTTTTTGGGCCTTTGTTTGCGAATGGCGTTTTTTTCACACAGGAAGGGCGGGGGAAGCGGCCTAGAATGAGCGCCTTGGGGCACTAATGTAGTTCTTGGGCCTTCTTGGGAAAAGCCTTCAATGTTGTGCTCCATTGAGGCCCAGTATAAAAGTAGTACTGGTTGTTGTGTAGATCTGGCCTTTCTAAAATGAGTTGCAAGAGGCCTGGGATGCCCTGTAGACCTCCCTGTCTTTTCCCAGGGGCCCGAGGGGAGAACTGAGTAGTGGTGATTCCTCAGCCTGAATCCTGGACTTTGGGGCCCAGAGCAGACCAGGAGAGACCGAAGGTGCTTCCACAAGAAGTCCTGGCACTGAGCCTTGGTGCTAAGCTCTGTGCACTTGACCCTGATGGGACACTGTCAAAGGGATAATGAAGGTGCTTTGACACCCTTTGCTCTTGTCCAGGCTCATTGGGGAAAGATGCAACAAGGCTTAGTTTGAAGTCATCATGTGGTAGTGCTCTAAGCCATTCAGGGTCAGTGTAGAACAGACCAAACAGAACCATTGTAGGTGGCACAAGACCGCATCAGCATCTGTGTCCAAGCCCCAAGAACAACATACGTGACCCAGAGTCAAAACTCCATTTGGAGACCGGTTTTCTGGTAGAGCTGGCTGGCAAGATCCTTTCAAATGTCTCACCGGGATCATTAGGGAGGCCAAGTCGATGCAATTGTTGAGACCAGATAGGTAGAAATGTGTAGGTCTTTCAAGTTGGCACTGTTTTTTTGTTTTTCATTTTTTTTATTCTGCATATCTATCTATCAGTTTTATTTTCAATGTGCTCCTGTGAAGGCACTCAGGGACTGGGCCAGTTGATTTTAATTAAAACAATCAATTGAGAAGGAGTGAGAACCAAGGAAAAATGTGTGTGAAGGACAAGCAAAATAATTAAGGAAATAAATCTGCTGGCAAATGATACACTTGTGTAAAATATGTGGTCACTTATGGTGTATAAGACTGAATGTGCATAAAAGTATAAGCATGCATAGTGACTTGAGATTCGTTTTGGGTGGAAGCATATGTCACTTCACTGGGAAATGTCATGCTTTCATGGGTGATAAGGAGAAGAAGGTGAAAATGCCACGCAACCGTCAGTAGACGCTTACAGTCTTCGGCCTCCTCAGGTGACTCGTGAGAATTTGTTGCCTCCCTTGAGATCATGAAATGTGAAATCCATAGTTGCTGTCATCCCTTCTGGACTTGATGCATTGGTGTTGATCCAAGACGCAAAAGAAAAGACCACCAACTCCAATTTTAGATTAAAGCAAGCTTATATTGTATACATATAAAGAGAGCTGGCCAGGGCTGCCCCTCCCAAACACTGGGCTTGGGTCAGCGCCGCTCTCCGGGAAGACAAGGTTTTTATAGTTTCAAAGAGTTACAGAAAATCTTGGGAACTTACAGCTAACAAGGTCAGACAGGTGTAATTCAAAGCAAGTAGCAAACTAATATCTACATGGCATTGCATTCCAAGAAAAAAAAAGGGGGAGTAATAGTTTAAACCCCACATCAAAAGTTTATGAGGCACCAGTTAGTTTGAGAGAGAGAGAGTTGTTATCTGGTCAAGGACAGCCAGGCCTGAGCGAGCTCAAGGCCTGGGAATGAATGCCAGACAATAAGCTCAAGCCAAATAAGAATCCTAGCATTTCATAGAAAACTGAAGTGGGCTTTTCATAACTTTTTGACAGGATGGCTCCCAGTCTTAAGATGGAATTAGGCTGGTTTATCATTCCCCCCCCCTTTTATTTTTTTTTTTTTTTTTTTTTTTTTACTTTTCAAATCTTTGAAAGGGAGTAATCATATAGGCTAATTTTATCGATGGTACATAATAGAATTAAATTGCAGCCCAATAAACCGGAGCATATAGTTAATAACACATGGGACAATAACTAGTAAGAGAAGGATACAAATTATAGGACCTAAGAGAGAAGTTAACCATGGAAACCAATCTCCCCAAGCCTAACCAAGAATTACTCGTTTTAATTTTGTTAATCTCCTGTCTTATCTCATCTACCTGTTGTTGGATAACGTTAGAATAATCTGTAACATTAAAACAGCACATGCCTGGGAATTGTTGGCAACCCAAGTTGATGTTTCAATAAAAGAAAAATCAATAACCGCTCTATTTTGTAACATTGAGGTTCGAAGTTTTTTTTTTTTTTTTTCATCTCTTGATTAATTTCTGCCAAAACTTGTGCAGTAAGGTTAGCTGTTTTGCTAAAACTACAGGCTAATTTTGTGATTTCTCTTTGTATTTCCTACAACTAGACCCGGAAGTGGCAAAAGAAAGGCTGCTGCAATTGCAGTGTCTAGTGGGTCTAGGAGGATTAAATTGTCATCGCAGTTGGAGGGCAGACTTCGGACCATTCGGTGGGGAGCTGTCAGAGATGGCAGTAAAGGAAAGATCCGTCCAATAGAACAGATCCCAGAAAAGTTTGTAGGCAAAGCCTGGAAAGTTGCTTTATTACAGAGAAAAACCCATCCTGTTGGCAGTCGTTTGCCATTGGGTAGGGAGATATTTTGCTCAATAGAAACAATTGGGGGGGATCGGGGAAGGATGCAATCTATGCATAAACAATGCTTTTGAATAACCAGTGAAGCTGGCAAAGCTGGCTCTGCATGGTATACTGGCCAGTCTTGCTGCGTTGCTCTATCACCAGTGACTTTAACATAGTCAGTATATTTTACAGATAGACCCATAAGATTGTTAGCTAGCAATTGATGGATGGAGTTTCCTTCTTGTACACAGAAGGAACTTTTGTCCATAGTGTCAACAGCCAATTGTAACCAAAAATTTTGAGTAGTTACAGAATTTAGGGGACTCACAGAAACATCCACCTTTAAAGTAGCTTTTGAATAAACAGTATCTATTGGGGCCCCTTTTTTTAGCTTAGTACAGGAATACTGTCCTGAATCTTGAGGGTGAGCAGAGTATTTATAGATTCCAAAATTTATATTATCCCCTCGAGATTGGTCTGTAAGATTTCTCCATGGTCCCTCCCTGAATATCTGACTAAAAATTTCTTGGTTATCTTTATACCATTTGATAGGGCCAATTACTGGATCTTGACAAGAGTAAGTACAATTTAGTATTAGTGGAGATCCTGCAATAGCAGGTCCTTCTTGGGCTACAGATGGGTACAAGGTTTGTTGAGGCCAGCATAGCTAAAACCCAAGGATACATGTATACTCCAACAGGCAAAAATTATTAGCATAATGCTTTTAATAACAGGGAAAGCAATAAGAATCTAGTGACAAAATATTAAACCTTAGTAATTTTAACTTTTAAAAGGCCCACGCTCAGTCACTTTCCACCTCTGGCTGCTGGATTCTCTCCAGTGGGTTCTTCCTCCGTGGTTTCTGTAGGTGCCTTCTTTAGCTGTGAGTGATGGATCCAGGCAGGAATACCAGCAACTTTGACGGCAGTAGGAGTGCGGAGAATCACGATGTAAGGGCCCTTCCACCTGGGCTCAAGGCTGTTAGTTCTCAAACGTCGTATCAGCACAGCATCGCCTGGTTGGAATGAATGATCGGGCAGTCTGTGTCCAACGGGCTGAGCAGCCTGGACCTGGGGAAAGATCTTATCTATGATTAGTTGTAGCCCTTTGAGTGTTTTCTGAGATTGGAATGTCTCCCACCAGATCTTGGTGTACTCTGGGAACCAAAGGCGGTGGCCCGCCCATAAATTATTTCATAAGGGGTAAATTTTTCCCGGTAAGGAGTGCAACGGGCCCTTAAGAGAGCAAAAGGCAGGAGATCAACCCAGTTACCACCAGTCTCAAGTATTAATTTAGTCAAAGTTTCCTTTAATGTTCTATTCATCCTTTCTACCTTCCCTGAACTTTGAGGATGGTACATACAATGTAATTTCCAATTTATATTCAGGGCTCTTGAAATTAATTGAGATAATTTGGCCGTGAAGGCCGGGCCATTGTCAGACCCCAAAGTTAGAGGAAGGCCAAATCTAGGAACAATCTCAGTTATTAGTTTTTTTTTTAACTACTATTTGTGCTGTTTCTGTTCGAGTAGGAAAGGCTTCTACCCAGCCTGAGACAGTTTTTCAACAAAGACTAACAAGTATTTATATCCATATAGTCCTGGTTTAATTTCAGTAAAGTCCAATTCCCAAAATTCACCAGGTACAGTACCTTGACTTCTGTGTTTCCCTGTGGAAGATGGTTCTTTTTAGCATTTACCTGTGCACATGTCATGCAGCGATTTGAAATGTTTTGGAGTATCTCTCAGGTGTCCCGGGAACCAAACGTGGGGTGAAATTAGTTCTGAAGTCTTTCTTGGGGAATAAATGCATCGCCTGATGAAGATCAGTTAACCACTTTCTTCCTAAAAGCTTAGGCATGCAGCAAATTTTCCATCTGGGAGAGTCCACCAGCCGTGACAGTTTTGTTGGGCTCCCATAGAGGAGTATAAGTTTATCTCTTCAGTAGTGTATGAAAGGAGTTTCTTCCTCAATTTTAACTGGGAGTTTTGGGGCAATTTGAGAGTTCAAGAATAGTTTGACATTTTGACTCCCCAAGGGGCTATTTCCCTGGCTGTTTGATCGGCCAAGTTATTACCTTGGTCTGGGGCTAAAAAAAAAAAAAAAAAAAAAAAAAAAAAAAAACAAAAAAAAAAAAAAAAAAAAAAAAAAAAAAAAAAAAAAAAAAAAAAAAAAAAAAAAAAAAAAAAAAAAAAAAAAAAAAAAAAGCTATTGTCTTTACGGTGTCCAGGCCATGTGGATAATAGCCAGTTTATCTGAGTAACCAGATAGCCTCCAGTAATTGAAGGATTTCTTGTTTATTTTTGATAGTCTTTCCATCTGAAGTTAAAAATCCCCTTTGTTTGTTATATCTGTCCATGCACATGTACTGTAGCAAAAGCATAATGGCTGTCCGTGTAAATGTTTACACCGTTTTCCTTCTGCCCATCTCAATGCCTGTGTTACTGCAATGATTTCTGCTTTTTGGGCTGATGAGCCCTCTGGGCAAAGCCTGTGCCCAGATAATTTCTTTTTAGAGGCCCAAAACAACTGCTGCTCGCTACCCGCATACCTTATTCCATCCCGGGACATAACTCGCTACCATCGCGGTGTAAAGGTCTGCGTCTCTGTTGGTGGAGAGGAATGTCTCAGTCAGGTCTTGTCGGGTACCTTGATGACATCCAGCATCTCTGAGCATTCATGATTATTGGCTCCTCTGGGTTATCATCAGGCAGCAGGGTTGCAGGATTGATCTTGCCAGGATTTACTGAAGGTCAATCTGTCCTTGTCTAGAAGGAGAGCTTAGGTCACTGAGTGAGACGGGCATTTGACATCCATCGACTGGTGGCATCCCTCAATAGGGTTTCCACTGTGGTGAGGGCAGTGCACAGTGAGAGTCTGCTCCCAGAGAAAGTTTGTCTGCTTCCTTTACCAGTCTATTGCAGTAGCCGCTATGGCTCGTAAACAAGGGGGCCATCCTGATGCTACAGGATCCAGCCTTTTTGAAATGTAGGCAATTGGTACTTTTCCATGGCCCTAAATTTTTGGGTAAGAACTCCTTTAGCAATACCCTTTTTCTCATGAACATAAAGATGAAAGGGCTTAGATAGTATCAGCGGAGGGTTAAGGCAGGGGCTCTGAACCAGAGCGCCTTCCTTAATTAAATTTTTGAAGGCCAATTCATTTTCCTCAGTCCAAATTAAAGGTGACTTGCCTCCTGCAGTTGCAGTATATAACAGGGGCTTGGCAATTTCAGCAAATCCAGGTATCCAAAGGCGGCAGTATCCAACTGCCCCTGAGAAATTCCCTAACCTGCTTTTTTAGTGGGTTGGGGGTTGGATCTGTCATTACATAGGCTTCTATGCGGGATTGTGAGGATAACAGTCCTTTTGCCCTTCCCTCAGCTCATATCCCAAATAAGTAACCCGAGAGAACAGATTTTTGCCTTTTCTTAGGAGACTCGTCTACCCCAATTGAGCCAGGGTTCCTAGCAAACCCCGAGTGGCCCTTAAACAACAGTCCTCTTTTGTCTTTGCTGCTAACAGAAGATCATCCACATAGTTGGAGCAAGGATTACCTCAGGTCAACTTACTGCAAAACAGTCTCAGATCTTGATTGAGAGTTTCATCAAAGATAGTGGGGGGAATTTTTAAATCCCTGAGGTAGTCGAGTCCAGGTCAGTTTGTTCCCGATTCCCCATCTCCAAATCCGTCCATTCGAAAGCAAAGATAAGGCTGACTCATATTTTGACAAAGGAGGATGCGGAGAAAAACGACGTCTTTTCAAATCCAATACAGTATAAAACTGTGATGTTCTGGTGCAACAAACTGAGCAAAGTGTAGGGGTTACCGGGACATTTTGGGGTGTATAGATTTTCTACCAACCCGTAATTGTATCACTTCCCTTAAGTCCTGTACTAGGGGTCTGTAATCTTGAGTCCCAGGGCGTTTGGACAGGCAACAAGGGGGTGTTCCAAGCTCGCATGATTGACATCTAATTAGTATCACTCCCTGGACTTCTAGGAGACGCCTGATGTGGGTATATACATGTTTTAATTCCTTCGAATATTTGTGTGTTGGCTTTGTGGGTTGTTCAGATCAAACTATATATATGATATATGAGGATGTGGGTATTGATTTATTTTTGTGATCTGTTGGTTTTTTTTTGTTTGTTTCCTTGTTTGTTGTTTTGGTAGATGAGGCATAGCCCCAGATGTTAGTTGTATTACAACTGGTGGCACATGGGCTCAGCTAGCCCTGGTGGGGTTATCCTCAGTACCCGAAAAAAATAACTGTAGAAATTTTCTTGAATTTAATAATTTCTCGCCACACCTTTTCCTGGGGAAGTTCGGAAGTTTAGGATTTTAGGAGGGTTTATTGATGATTATCCTACGGATTCGTATTGTGGAAGGGTTTATAAGGTAGTAGAGGAAAGGGGGATGGGTTTGGAAAAGGATTCTATAGTTAGGTAGGAATTTATAAAGAATATGAGATAGTTGAATGAAAGTTTGGATTAACAGGTTTACAAGTAATAGAAAACGGGACAATTTGGCAAAATTCCAGTGATAACAATGAAGGAGTGAGTTACAGTTTCCTCCGTCCTATAGTTTAACAGTCAGGTCTGTAAAAGTTACCATTTTATACTATATCTTCTATTTCCTCCTGTTGCCCCTTGGCCCTTCCATGGTTTCATTAGTGAGGGGTCCTATGGGCCTTCTGTAACACTCGAGATGTGAAGCTCCTGTATCCACTAGGAAATTTACAGCGTTGGCCCCCAATTGAGAAACAGAGTTTACCACTGGGCTCTCGGGAGCCTAGTTTGAAAGAGCCATGAGGCCCCCACCTAATTCTTCCTTCAAAGTCTAAAACTGGTTCTTCTTGAGGCTGAGGGAGCTCTAGGCCTGGTGATCGGGGGCAAGCATTTTCCGAGGATTACGATTGGTGCATTTCATGCTTTTCCAATGTCCCAATTTCTTTGCAATAAGCACACAGGTTTTGTAGGCAGAGACAGCACCCGGCTTTTTTTGTCTCTGTTGTATGTGGTCTTGCCTTTGTCCTAGGATTCTGAGAGTTTTCAGAAGCCTGTAATGCGGCCACTGTGGCCTCTGTTTACTTTTCCTTTATCAGTAGATCATCTCGGCTATCTCTATCTTTTCAAACACCTTATTGAGGGCATATTTCCAATAATTCTGCACCCTGGTTTTTTTCCCTGCAAAACCATCTATCTTTTGAAATCTTTTTAACGTGATGTTCTAGGGGCTGACTGAGTCCACAAAAAGCGCAGATTAATAGCGCCTTGAGGATTTGTTCGAGCCGTTCCTCAGGGTCTATAGGAGTATAATAGACGAGTACGCCTCCAGGAGGCGCTCGAGAAACCGCTGAAGGCGACTCATCTGGCCCCGTTGTTTCCACATCTGGCCACCGATTACGAAAGATTTGTGGGTTTTCGAGTTCTGCCCGTCTTCAAGGCCCTCTAAACAGAGTCTGGCGTGGTACTGCCACAACGAGTGCCTCTCCTACCAGTTCATGTTGTCCCAAAGTCCCAGCTTGTCTCCTATCTTCACTACGGATTAAAGCTCGTTCAATCACCTTCTGTTTTTATTTTCGATCGCTTGTAAGAGCACTACTACTCCCCAGGCAGCGCTTTAGCCGCTTCTGCCAGGATCTCGCTTCCCTTTCCACTCCGATGTGGTGAAGAAGTGATGGTAGAATGCTGTTTAGAACAGTCATCCCAGGTGGGGAGGTGATTAAAGAAAACGGAATCAACCAAGGGAGGGGGTTATGGGAAGGGGGAAGGGGCAAAGGATGGGCAAAAGAGGGATGGAAGAAGGTGGAGCGTGGCTTGGGGGCTGGGGGGAGTGAGGTCCAGCAGGGGGGAGGCAAGATGAGTCTTCGGTAGCGGGATCCGTGCGCTTAGGAGTATGATCGGTGTCGCCGTGGATGAGTGGGGCGTTGGAGCGCTGAGCGGCTCTACTGCGTTGAAGGCTGGCCTTTTTGATTCACTGGGTGTGTGGTAAGGGGGCGTAGAGACGGTGGGGCGAGGGGGCGGGGCGAACCCGGGAGTGTTCCTCAGCTTGCGCTCCTTCGCGATTGGTGCATTGGTTATCGTGGTCTTGCTCTCATTAGAGCCGGTCAGTTGGGAACTTGTTTCCCTTTGCCGGCATGCTGTCGTTCTTCGGGATATTGGTCTCTCTTGAACTTGCGGCTTGTACATTTTCTCCGAGCCCTTTCACTGCTTTGTTCCTCTAGTTGTCACTCGGTCGTTCCTCGTTTCTTATCTTACACACACGCCAGGGTTTGGTGGCGGCGGGATAGGGGACGCGCAAGAGGCCACCTCGTCGAGTGTCTCTTCGGGCCTGTGGCTGACCGTCCTCCCCCTTCTCGATTGCTTACAATGGACGGAATTTTCCATGCTATCGTGTTGTTTCTTCTTTCTTTTTGTTTCTGGGGCTCTTTGGTATCCTTTGCTGCCTCGGTCTAGGTGGATCCCGGGTGCCTGTCTGCCGAGCTTTTCCGGATGGGCTGGGCGCGGTCCACGCAGACCGCAGATAGTCGGTGACGCCAGTGGGGCCTGCGGGGGAGCACCCTTCCCTAATATCCGGCGCATTCCTGCCTATCATACTTCTGTGCCATTCCTGTGGCGATATACGGGAAGTATTTTTCCTTTGGTACCCCTTGGTAGAGAATTCGCACCCCCTGTGGTTCGGCCTCCTTCTCTTATCGCTATTCTCCTCTTTTCATTGGATTGTTGTTTTCGCGGCTTCCTCATTTTTGCTTCTAGCGCGTGCGCCGTAGCCTGTTCCTCGTGCGGGGTCTTCAGTGCCTTCAACGCTCCGTCTCGTGTGACGTCATAACGTTGGTTTATTCTGGTTTCTATTTCCTTCTCTCTTCTTTTTTTTTTCCCTCTGTTGTGTGTTTACCCCTGGGGCCGTTCGCAAGTTCCCGTGCCGCGCTTTATTCGCCTTGTTTGTAACTCGTGTTGTTTTTGCGTTTTTTTCGATCTTCTGTGCCTTCCAATATGGTATGGCGCATTTGAATTTGACTTACATGTCTAAACTTTTCTTCCCCCCTTTCCCCTTGCTCTGCTTCCGTCCGCGGCCGGCCTCGTTGTGATATGCCTAGTGGTTACACATCCGCTTTGCTATTAAGTTAATGTTCAGTCGACTCATGGTCGATCATTTTGTTCGTCGATTTTACCTTCCCCCGCCACTTCTGGCGCTTCTTGTGGGAGCGTCCTCATCGTTCTTTTTTTCCTCTTTTGCGTTGGTACGGTCTCTCGTTTTTCTTTCCTCCCACGCAACCCCGTTTCTCCTCCGCGGGTTCGTTACTTTCCGCTTGTGCTTCTCTTGTGGTTTTTCTGTCGCTTTTTTGACGTTCCCGTCGGTGTGTCTGTTGGTACGTCTCCGGATCAGTTTCATCCGTGGGGCTCTCGGTATAGCGCAGCTGCCTGTTTTGGTCGACGTTGTCCCTCAGATGAGTGCTCAATCTATCAACACGAACATGGCTTTCTGTATATCCGTCGCATCCTCCCTCGTTCCTGCGCGCCTGTGTAGTCTTCACTTTTTCTTTCGGCCTTCGGTACTGTATGCCAGCACCAGTGTTTAATTGGAGTTCTTGTTTCGGTCTCAGGTACCTGGTGGTTCCTTGGTAGGAGTGGTTTGCTGATGCGTTGGTTCGGTCTTGTTGGCACCCTTATGCCTGCCGTCCCTGTTCAGCGCTTACTGGTTCGTACAGTAGCGGAGTTTCTACGAATTCTCAATTCGCGTCGCATGTTCTGGTGTCCGCGGCCCATATTCCGCTCGATGCCCCCCTTATTTGTGTTGACGGGTGTTTTATTCGTTCGTGATTGGCTTATTGTTCTGCTTGGCCCGCTTCCGTCCTTCATGAACCCAGGTGACTGCGCATTTAGGGCAGGCAGGGGGCTGGTACCGGGGCCTCGCTAGCGTGTTTGAGTCGTCCTTCCGGAGCGCGTTGGGTTCTTTTGTACTCCAGAGCTGGCTCCGCGGCCGGGGAGCCGTTGTAACCCGACCAGTACGCTGGGTAGGCCCCCTCCCCGGCTCCTCAGTGGATTCGGCCCCGTTCTCGTGTAACCCTAGTGTCTGTGTAGATCCTTTCTCTATCCTGCATTGTATTTTGATCCGCTCTGACGCCAGCCTCTTTCGCTAGTCTTTAGTTTTACTTGTCTGTCTTGCTTGCATGTGGTCGGCTCTGCGTTCGCCGTTGTGGCGGATTTTCGGTGCTTCGCTGTTAGCTCTTCCGCGTGGCTGGTGTCGACGTTCTAGTCAGTTTTGTCTTGTTTTTGGTTCCTGATGGATTGTTTCTCTGTCCTCATTCCGCCTCCTCATGCCTTTTTTCGTCCATAAGTTATCAGTCCAGGTATTGCTTGACATCTACTTCGAAGGTGCCTTGTTCGTGTCAAATCTTTTTACGCCTTGGAGTTCCTCAGCTCCGCAATTCGTGCATTCGTCCGATTTTTTTAGCGGGTTACAGCTTAATGATTCTGCTTGCCCGTCGTTTCGTTCGATCGTTTTCCATGTTCTGAATTGGCTGCTATCGGCTTCGGTAATATCGTCCTGGGTTTCTGTGGCGGGGGCTGTCTCCTCACGTGCCCCTTGTTTTGTTATGTGTCTTTTGGGTCGTCCGCTTTCTGTTGTTTTGACACCTGCTCTTGTGGTGGGAATGCGGGTTTCCTCCGCTTCCGGGTGGGGGGTGCCTGGAGGGCGTGACGCCGGGTGGCGGGCGTTTTCGGCGCGTCGCGCTGTTGGGTGTTCAAGGGATGACTTTGTTGTTCCGTGCAGGGTCCCCTTTTGCGGGCCTCGTCCGCTCCCGGTCATTTGTCTTCGAGGCGGAATTATTTTATAACGTTCTTTGGGAGCTACCAGTTAAGCCTTCTCCTTGCCTACCCCCTTGCGGTGCCCCATGTTGATTTCCTTCGAGTTTTCTCCAATTATGTCTCGCTTCTCTCCGTGATGTCCCGATCCGTCCTACTCCCCTAAGCCCGTTATCACCCCGCGTTTCCATGTCTCGCCGACCTTCGCACTCTTTACGTGCGGGCGTCTCATCGTGAGCGTTCTGCTCCATGCTTAGGGATTACATTGCCCGGCCGATGTTTCTGGTGTGTCCTCCCGCTCGTTTGTCCCTATTGCTTGTCTGGTGCAGCAGTTATTATCTTATCTTACGCGCTTGGCAATGGTCTTTCTAGAGTCTTTTTGTCCCCGTTCTTTGGCCTTATTGCGTCTAGCCATTGTTGTTTTTTTTCGTCGTACTCGAAGGAGGGTTGTGTACGTTATTTCTTTTGTGAGCCGGCTTCCATGATATGTTTTGGTGCGTTGTTGCCGGCGCTGCCTCTACATGCAGCTGGACCAATACGATTGTTTAGTTTTCTTTTCGCCGCTGTGTTGTAGTTACTTTTTGTCCGGGTTGGCTTGTGATGGGGGGAGCCGAGTCGTGGAGGTCCTAGGTGGTTCCTGTCGCCTTGTGTGTATTTCCTGGCCCCACCCTTGACCTCTGCACCTAGCACCCCTTGTTCAACAGGTTTTTCACATTTATAAAAGTCTGTATGTGGCAAAAGGCACCTACACGTCCGCCCTTCATGAATCTGGCGGAGCGGAAGAACCAAGGGGCCCGGAGTTCGGGTTCCCCTTCAGGGATATTCATATAAATGGAGCCAGGCAGGACGGCCAGGGAAGCAATTTAGTCAGGCCTTCCATAAGGCTGGCCCTGTCGGGTATGGGGAGGAGAAAGAACAGGGCTTGGCTCCTTGGAAGACTCGAGTTGAGAGTGGATGAGTGTGGCAATTGAGGAAGCGGTTGAGGGGAGGGAGTGGGAGATGGTTGGTATTTGTGGAGCAGCTGCGACTAGCACCCAGCGGCAGGAGGATAAAGAGGAGCCGAAGCATCTGTGGGAAGGAGGGAAATCCTCTGAGAGTCCTGTGAGGACAGGGCTCTTAGTGATTTATGGTTTGTTTTTGAGGGATCCTGGGGAGTTTTCTCCCAGCCATAAACCAGGGCTTGCCCTCCCAGTCCCGTATCAGGACCATCCAAACCTTCATCACCGGGGGAAATTAGTTGTATGCTTTTCCGCCAGGGATAGAATATGAATCCTAATTGATCTGGTGGCCAGGTTACCAAGATGATGTATAATATAGCCACATGCCACTTGGGGACAAAGGTGCCGCTCTGAGGGCCAGCCGACTCGAAGGTGGCCCATTCTAACCTCACAGAATGTCAGACAGCGTTTTCTTGGTGATGGGATAATCATAATCCTGCATAAACAAAAAAGGGATAAAGTTTGTCAAAATTCCTTAAAACACAGTTTCAAAGGATATCAGCCCTACTTGTCTTATTACCCAAGTTGTCAATTTTTTAACCATTACAACAGTAAAAGACACCATGAGAAAGCAAAAACAAAAAAACAACAAAACAAAACAAAACAAAAAAAACAGAACACCATGACAATGTCACAAAAGAACAAGAACAAGGCGCCAAACCACCCAGGGAGCAGTTCACACGTCTTGCTAATGCTCCCTGACAGGAGTGCGTATGTGCCTCTTCAGGCACCTCTCTGTCTCCAGTGGGAATCTCCCCACGAGAACCAAGATAAGCAGTGTGCGACCTTTCGCTACTGCCCTGAACAGGAGTGTATGTGCCTCGCCAGGCACCACGCTGTCCCCAAAGAAAGTTCTCAAAAGCAATACCAGATGTTTACTAGGGCACACCACTTACTGTGGAGTTTTTTTTTTTTTTTACTAACTGGATCTTGCTAATTTTTGATGTGGCAGTTCACTCCAGTAGTCCGCAGACTGTAGGCCACACCCCTGGGGCCTTGGAACGTCCTCAAGGTGCGCACCCCCTAGGGAGCATTCCGCCCTGGAGTCCCAGAGCAAAGGTCCAGCTTCAGAATTGTAGTGTCTGAATCTCCCTGCGGCTCCAGAATGTTGATCCAAGAATGCAAAGAAAAGACCACCAACTCCATTTTTTAAGATTAAAGCAAGCATATTATTGGTCTACATATAAAGAGAGCTCTGCCCGGGCTGCCCCTCCAAAACACGGCATTGCGGGGTCAGCCCTGTTTTCTCGGGGAAGACAAGCTTTTTATATAGTTTCAAAGAGATACAGAAAATCTTGGGAACAGATACAGCTAAACAAGGTCAACATTGTAAATTCAAACAGCAAGTAGCAAACTAATATCTACATGGCATTGCATTCCAAGAAAAAAGGGAGTATGAATACAAACCCACATCAAAAGTTTATAAGGCACCGTTAGTTTGAGAGAGAGAGAGTTTTTATCTGGTCAAAGGAAAGCCGGCCTGAGCGACTCAAGGCCTGGGAATGAATGCCAAACAATAATGCTCAAGCAAATAAGAAACCAAGCATTTCATAGAAAAATTGAACTGGTCCCTTTTCATAATGTGTTTTGACCAGGATGGCTCCCAGTCTTAAGATGGAAAAATTAGGCTGTTTATCAGGCCCTCCTCAGGTGACACGTGATAAATTTGGGTGTGCCTCCTTGAGTTCATAAAATGAGAAATCAGTACTTGCTGGCACCCTTCTGGACTTGATGCATGCCAGGTCACTGATACACATAATGGGTGACTAGCTGCTTGAATAGGACTCACTAGGGTCAGAAGATTCCCTGAAATTGTCTTCTTCATCCAGGGATTTATCCTCATATAATCCATGGTACAACAGAGCCTCCAAGAGAAATAAGCCCCACCTGAATTGCGCATGATTGTAGAGATGAAGTTCCACCCAAGACCAGGTGCTAAAGAAATTATAGTGCAATTCCGACCCCAGAGTGGTTTCTGAATTAGAAATGAAAGGGGTCGTTTGATGTAGTTTTTAGGTAAAAAGTTCTCAGTTGGAGGCAATTGTGGCCAACATGCAAAAATGTTTGATTTCTCTTGAACATGGAGAAGTATTTAAAATTCACATCCAAATTTCAAAAAAAGAAAGAAACTTGGAGTGTAGGTTCACTCATGAGGGCAACATCCCCACCCAGTCATTGCTTTTTTGGGCCTTAGTTTGAGAATGTGTTTTTTTCACACAGGAAGGGCGGGGAAAAAGGCCTAGAATGAGCACCTTGGGGCACTAATAGTAGTCTTGGGCCGTCTTGGGAAAAGCCTTCAATGTTTGCTCCATTGAGCCTAGTATAAAAGTAGACTGGTTGTTGTGTAGATCTGGCCTTTTCATCAAATAAGTTGCAAGAATGGTCTGGTATGCCCTGTACTAATCCCTGTCTTTTCCCAGGGTCCCAGCGGGAGAAAGTGAGTAATGGTGATTCCTCAGCCTGAAGCCTGACTTTGGGGCCCAGAGCAGACCTGTAGAGACCGAATTTGCTTCCACAATAAGTCCTGGCACTGAGCCTTGTGCAAAGCTCTGTGCTCTTGACCTGAGGGACACTGGTCAAAGGGATAATAGAAGGTGCTTTGACACACAATTGTTCTTGTCAAGGCCTCATTGGGGAAAGATCAACAAGGCTTAGATTGACGTCATCATGTGGTAGTGCACTAAGACCTTTCAGGCAAAGTAGAAAACAGACCAAACATAACCATTGTAGGTGGCACAAACCAACATAAGCATCTGTGTCCAAGCCTCCAAGACAACATACATGACCGAAAGTCAAAACTTTATTTGGAAACCGGTTTTCCTGGTAGAGCTGGTGGCAAGATCTTTCCAAATTATCCACTGGGATCATTAGGGAGGCCACATCTATGCAATTGTAGAGAACAGTTTAGGTAGAAATATGTAGGTCTTGAGCTGGGATTGTGCTCCGCGGTAGAGAGCGCTCGCATAGCATGTGCCTCCCCGGGTTTGAATCCTTATGCACCATGTAAAAATAAAACAGCATTGGTGTACAACAAGAACAAATATATAAATATTTATAAAAATATTTTAAAAAAAGAAGAAAATATGTAGGTCTTTTAAAGTTGGCACTGTTTTTTGTTTTTCATTTTTTTATTCTGCATATCTATCTATCAGTTTTTTTTATGTGCTCCTTGAAGTCACTCAGGACTGTGGCAAGTTTGAATTTTAATCAAAACAATCAATTGCAAGAGGAAAGAACCCCAAAAAAAAGTCTGTGAAAGACAATCAAAATAAATAAGGAAATAAATCTGCTGGCAAATGATACACATTGTGTAAAATATATGTCACATATGGTTTTATAAGGCCTGAAAAGTGCATAAAAAGTATAATAATGCCATAGTGCCTCGAGATGAGATAAAGTTTTGGAGTGGAATCATATTTCACTTCAATGGGAAAATGTCATGGAATCATGGTGAAAAAGGAGAAGAAGGTGCATATGCATGGCAACATCATTGAAGCTTATAGTCTTCCGGACACCACAGTGACACATGAGAATTTGTTGTCTCCCCTTGAGTTCATGACATGGTAAATCAAACCATGTTGGCAT
>JAKELJ010000599.1:0-20906 GCA_025594165.1 Tamias sibiricus
GTACATTTTCATTTCATATTACATATAAAGAGCACAATTTTTCCAGTTGCTGGTTTTATATAAAGTATTTTTTACAACAACTGTGTCTTCATACATGTATTTAGGGTAATCATGGATAACTCAGTCTGCCATTATTCCTATCCCATTGCTCCTTCTCTCCCTCCCCCCCCCCCCATTCTTTGTTCTATTTAAAGCCCTTTCATTCTCTCATCCACTCTCTCTCGCCTTTATAACGTTAGTATCTTCCTATCAAAGAAATCATTCAACTTTTGTTTTTTTTGGGATTGGCTAACTTCACTTAGCATTATTTTTTCTCCAACTCCATCTATTTACCTGCAAATGCCATGATTTTATTCTTTTTAGTGCTGAGTAGTGTTCCATTGTGTATATAAACCAAAGTTTCCCTATCCATTCATCTACTGATGGGGCATGGGAGTTGGTTCCACAATCTAGCTATTGTGAATTGTGGACTCATTATAAACATTGATGTGGCTGTGTCCCTATAGTGTTTTTAAGTCCTTTGGGAATAGGCCAAGGAGTGGGATAGGCTGGGGTCAAAATGGTGGTTCCATTCCAAGTTTTCCTAGGAATCTCCATACTACTTTCTAGATTGGCTTCACCAATTTGCAGTTCCACCAGCAATGTAAGAGTGTGCCTTTTCCCCCACATCCATGCCAGCATTTATTGTTGTTTGTTTTTTTGATAGCTGCCATTCTGACTGGAGTAGGATGAAATCTTAGAGTTGTTTTGATATGCTTTTCTCTAATCTCTAGAGATGTTGAACATTTTTTCATATATTTGTTGATTGTTTGTATATCATCTTCTGAGAAGTGTCTGTTTTAGTTCCTTGGCCCATTTTATTGATTGAGTTATTTTTTTTTTTTTTTTTTTTTTTGGTGTTTAAGGCTTTTATTAAGGGCTTTATAAATCCTTGAGGTTAGTGTTCTATCTGATGTGTTTGTGGTAAAGATTTGCTGCCATTCTGTAGGTCCTCTATTCACCTCACTGATTGTTTTCTTTTGCTGAGAAGAAGCTTTTTAGTTTGAATCCATCCCATTATTGATTTGTACTTTTAGTTCTTGCGCTATAGGGGTCTTATTGAGGAAGTTGGAGCCTTAAACCAACATGATGAAGATTTGGGCCTACTTTTTCTTCTATTGGGTGCAAAAGTCTCCAGTTTAATTCCTAGTCCTTGATCCACTTTAAGTTTTGTGCATTGTGAGAGAAAGAGATTTAATTTCATTCTTTACATGAGGATTTCCAGTTTTCCCCAACACCATTTGTTGAAGAGGCTGTCTTTTCTCCAGTGAACGTTTATGGCACCTTTGTCTAATATAAGATAAATTGTAGGTGTGTGGGTTCGTCTCTCGTGTGTCTTCTATTCTGTACCATTGGTCAACTGGTCTATTTTGATGTTTTTATTTGTAACTATTGCTTTGTAGTACAATTTTAAAGTCTGGAATGCCACCCAATTCATTCTTATTGCTAAGAATGGCTTTGGCTATTCTGGGTCCCTTATATTTTCATGATTGCTTTTTCTATTTCTATGAGGAATGATATTGGGATTTTTGATTGGTATTGCATTGAATCTGTATAGTGCTTTTGGGAGAATGGTCATATTAACAATATTAGTTTTACTCTATCCATGAACAAGGTAGATCTTTCCATCTTCTAAGATCTTCATTAACTTCTTTCTTTAGTGTGCTATAAGTTTTCATTGTAGAGGTCTTTCACTTCTTTTGTTAAGTTGATTCCCAAATATTTAATTTTTTGAGGCTATAGTAAATAGGGTGGATTTCTTAGTTTCACTTTCTGAAGATTTTTCGCTGATGTACAGAAATGCCTTTGATTTATGGGTATTGATTTTATATCCAGCTACTTTGCTGAATTCATTTATTAGATCTAGAAAATTTCTGGCGGAATTTTTTGGATCTTCTATGTATAGAAATTATGTCATCTGCAAATAGTGATAATTTGAGGATCTTCTTTTCCTATCCATATCCCTTTAATTTATTTCCTCTGTCTAATTGCTTTGGCTAGGGCTTCAAGAACTATATTAAATAGGAGTGGTGAAAGAGGGTATCCCTGTCTTGTTCCAGTTTTTAGAGGGAATGCTTTCAATTTTTCTCCATTTAGGATGATGTTGGCCTGGGGCTTAGCATAGATGGCCTTTATGATGTTGAGGTATGTTCCTGTTATTCCTATTTTTTCTAGCATTTTGAACATGAAGGGATGTTGTATTTTGTCAAATGCTTTCTCTGCATCTATTGAGATGATCATATGATTTTATCTTTGATCATGTTTAGGTGATGAATTAATTTATGATCTTCCTTATATTGAACAAACTTGATCCTGGAATGAAGCCCACTTGATTGTGGTGCACTACCTATTTGATGTGGTTTGTAATTCGATTTGGCAGAATTTTATTGAGAATTTATGCATCTATATTCATTAGAGATATTGGTCTGAAGTTTTCTTTTCTTGATTTGACTCTGTCTTGGTTTTGAAATCAGGGTGATATTGGCCTCATAGAATGAGTCTGGAGTGTTCTCAATTTTTCTATTTCATGAAATAGTTTGAGAAGTATTGGTGTTAGTTCTTCTTTAAAGTGTTGGGGAACTCAGCGGTGTATCCATCTGGTTCCTGGGCTTTCTTGATTGGTAAGTTTTTTATGGCATCCTTATTTCTTTGCTTGAATTTGGCCTATTTAAACTGTGGATATCATCTTGATTTAGTTTGGCCATATCATGGTAGTGTCTCTAGAAAAATTTGTTGTATTGCGCTTCCTTTTTTTCTATTTTATAGAGCATAAATTTTCAAAATAATTTTAATTATTTCTGTTATTTTGTAGTGTCTGTTGTTGCTGCCTGAAGCGAATGCGCTTGAGCTATGGCACGGAGGGAGATAATTTGGAGCAGGATGAAAATGAAAAATGTCTTTTATTCTTCTTCTCTCTCCGGTTCAGTAACCTCTCCAAATCCAACGCTCTAACTCCTGACTACCAACTTCAAACACTCTTCAATCACCCCATCACACTCTAACTAACCTCACGGTTATTTACATTTTGCCTTAACAAGGACAGTGCTTACAGCTTCGAGGCTTTCGGTGTGTCACACAGTGTTCACGGGCATACAAGATTCTTTGATAAACTGTATGATATCAGGTTGGAACTTGAACATTTCTTTATGGCTTCAGCTAAACCGCATTCTTAGCTATCTCCTTAATTGGGTCCTTCGTTGTCGTGATATTTCCTTTTTCATCATCGATATTGGTAATTTGTACTTTTCCACTCTTCTTTGTTAGCATAAGCTAAACGTGTTATCAATTTTATTTATTTTTTCAAAGAACCTACTTTTTGTTCTGTCAATTTTTTCAAAAATTATTTTTTTTTTTACTTTCACTTCATTTATTTCAGCTCTGATTTTAATTCATTTCCTGTCTTCTACTTTCTTTTTTCAAAAAAACATCTTATTTATTTGTTTTAGTTGTTTATAAATGCCTTTATTCTTTCGTGGTGTGAGGTCGATCCCCGGCGTGCACGTGCTAGGCGAGCACTATGCACTGAGCACAACCCAGCCCCTGTCTTCTACTTCTTTGGGGTTGATTTTGTTCTTCTTTTCTCTTTTTTTTTTTTTTTTCCTAGGGCTTTGAGGATGTCATGTTAGTTCATTTATTGTTGACGTTTCTTTTTTGAAAGGTAGATGAGCTCCATGCAATGAAACTTTCCTCTTGAAGTACTGCCTTTAGAGTGTCCCAGAGATTTCAGTATGTTGTTATCATTGTTTTCATTTCTCTCTAGGAATTTCTTAATATCCTTCTTGATGTCTTCTGCAACCTATTGATCACTCAATAGCATATTATATAGTCTCCAGGTGTTCGAGTAGCTTTTCTTTCTTTTTTTATCATTGATTTCTAATTTCAATTCCATTATTATCTGATAGAATGCAGGGTAGTATCCCTACCTTTTTATATTTGCTTTGAGTTGGCTTTATGGCATGAATATATGGTCTATTTTTGAGAAGGATCCATGTGCTTTGCTGAGAAAGACAAGTGTTATTGGCTCATTGATGAATGATATATACTCTATATGTGCCAGTTAAGTCTAACGTTATTAATTGTATTATTGATGTTCTATAGTTTCTTTGTTTGACTTTTTGTTTAGGAAGCATCTATTCACAGTGGTGAAAGGAGGTGTTTTAAAATTCACCTAGGAATTTATTGTTTTGGTGGTCGATTTGATTCTTGAACTTGAGAAGAGTTTGATTGATGAATGTAGATACCTCCATTTTTGGGGGCATATATATTTATAACAGTATTATCTTGTTGATCTATGACTACCTTAAAGCAGTATGGAAATGTCCATCTTTATCTCTTTTGACTAAACTTTGGCTTGAAGATTACTTTATTTGAGTGCATGAGGATGGGAGACCCCTGCTTGCCTTATGTAGACCATGTGAGTGATATATTTTGTAACCCATCCTTTCACCTTTAGTCTATGGGCGTTCTTTTCCTATGAGATGGGTGCCTCCTGAAAAGCAAACAAATTGTTGGGTCTGTTTTTAATCCAATTTATTAGCTCTATGTCTTTTAATTAAGTTGGAGTTTAAGCCTTTTACATTCAGGGTTATTATTGAGATCATTAATTTGTGATTACCTGTTCATTTTTATTTTTTTTTTATATTTTTGGTATTTAAACTTTGACTTGGTTTTTCCTTTGTTGTGTTTTTCCTCCTATTGTTCCCCACCCTAAACATGTCCAACATAGTTTCTTACATTTTGCAGATTTTCATTATTATTTTTCATTTCCTCCTCATGGAATATTTTATCAAGAATGTTCTGTAGATTCAGGTTTTCTTATTGTAAATTCTTTTATAGCTTTTGTTTATCATGGAAAGATTTTTATTTCATTCCTCAAATCTAAAAGCTTAATTTTGCTGGAAATAAAATTCTTGATGGACATCCCTTATTCCTTTAGAGTCTGGCTATATGTTGTTCCAGGCTCTCCTGGGCTTTGAGGTCTGGATTGGAAAAATCTGCTCGAGATGCGAATTGGTTTTCCCTTATAGGTAATCTGACTTTCTTTCTCTTGTGGCAGCCTTTAAGAATTCTATCTGTTATCTTTGTATCCTAGGCATTTTCATTACCCAATGTCACCTTGGTGTGGACCTGTTGTTAATTTTTGTACATGTTGGTGATTCCTATAGGCCTCTTGTATTTGATTTTCAAATTCATTCTTCCTTGCTTGGGAAATTTTCTGATGATTATTTCATTGAAGAGATGTGGCATTCCTTTGGTTTTAATTTCTGTACCTTCCTCTATTCCAATGACATCGCATTATTTGGTTCTTTGAGGGTATCCCATCAGTTCTTGAATTTCTGTTCATTTTTTAAATTCTATTTTTATAATTTTTAATATGTACAACTCATAGTGCATATATTGTATCTTTTTAATACAAACTGTTTGTATACAAAGTATTCGTACAAGTCGGTCTTCAATTCATGCACATGGTTTGTTACCATTTCACTGATGACGAGTCAACTTTATTTTCAAATGATTATATATTTTTGCCCTCATTGTATGAGGTCCTATCTTCCAACGTGGTTCCAATATAATTGCGTGATGCTTTTCTATTGAATTTATTTAATAGCTTTACTGTTTCTTTCCTTTCAAGGATTTCTGTTTGTTTTTTTCTCCAAACTTCTCTATCCCTCTTTTCTTGAAGTAATTTTTTGCTAACTGGATTTATTACTCTTATATCTTTTGTGTGTAATCATTGGTTGGCTGTATTTGATCTAGGTTATCTCTTTGTTGGAGAGATCATTTTTTGCCTGTATCTGTTAAATTTAGGTCACTTTTTAATTCCCTTATCCATTTTTATTATTGTAGATCTAGCGAATCCTTCTCTGAATTTCACCTACTGTGCTTTCCTATGGTTTGTTGATTGTTGTATTATCTTGTTTTGTTCAGGGGGGGATTTTCCCTTCCCTAAATACAGTTTCATGATGTCTATGTATTTTCCTCTCTGAGCAAGGTAAGCCTGGTATTTACAGCTTCTGTCCTTTTGTCTTATAAGGTCCCCTCAAGTTAATAAAAACCTCACACTTTTAGGGGAAATAGCAATGTATAGCTGTAAAGCGTTTCAATGTACCCAATGTCGTGTTTATATATCAGTTAGTGGTCTATTTTTGTATTTACAAGAGTTTTGTCACTATAAACAGAAATGATGAGATCAGTTATTATTATGTACATATATAGTCTCTATGTTTGCGATGGTGGTTTACAGTATCTAATTGGTTAGAAAGGGGGGTACTTAGAGGTTGGCTTAAAAAGTTATGAAGTAAGACTGTGAGAAAATAGAGGTATTAAGATATTATTTGACTAGTGAGAGTATAATCATTAGAAGTTTGGCTGTTAGTAGGAGAAGCAAGAGATAGGCAACCCCAGTGTAAGATTCCCTGTTAGTTCACAACAGCATAAACTGGTTGCACTTTTGGTGCATCCTGGTCCCCAGGGGACCTTAGTGATTTCTTACCTGGACCTTTTTGTTGTTCCTTGGTCGTAGCATAGCCTAACTCAGTTTTGTGGCTGTGGCAGCCTCAAGCCTATAATTATATTGGTGTTGGGTTTTAGTAGCTAACGGAATCCCAGTGCAAGTGTGTCTCTCTGGACAGACGTGGGGTTGCCTCTGTCCCATTTGCGGGCATGGAGGATGGGCTTCTCTCTCCAGATCTCCTCCTGGCTGCAGTGTGGTGGAAGCAGAGAGTCTGGCTTTCTTCTCCCCACTCTCCTCCTCCTGGGTCTCTTCCGTCTAGTTGTTTTGGTGGTGGGCTGGGCAGTGGGGCGGCAGGGCCCTTCCACAGGTGGAGCCTGCAGCTCTGGTTCCTGGTGGTGGTGTGGGCTGGCTGTTGGGTGGGGGTTGGGTGGGGTGGGCCGCTCTTCTGGCAGTGTGTCTACCTGCTTCGTTCCAGTCGCAGCGGGGCAAGGTCACAGGGAATATGGAACAGGGCCCTTCCTCTGGTCAGGCCCTCTCTGCAGCCAGGACCTGCTGTTCCCCAGGCCCAGCAGGCTAGTGGTGGCATGAGCTGGAAACAGGCGGGCTGGTGCTGGGCTGCTCCTTCCAGCAGGTATACTTAACCGCTTGTTCAGGCGCAGCTGGGCAGGTCACAGGGAAAATCTATTATTATAATTTTTTTTTATTTTTAATTTTTTAATTTTTACGTTTAATGTTAATTTTTATTTTTTAAATATAACTATTTAAACATGGAAACACAATCAAATATGTGGTTTGATCCAATCTAGAATGTCAAATTGGATAGCAATAAGTGGATTTTCTCTTGTTTATTATCATTGATATTCATGATGTTAATTGATTTGTGGTAGGTGTTCCCTTTGTACTCTCTGAACTGAACCTAAGTCACTTTTGTAGTGAAAATGTGGACCTTTTCTCAGAGAAGAATCTTGTTAAAAATTTAGAAAAAAAAATAAAAATAAATATCCAGAACCAAAAAACTGCAGGAGTTTCAACGCCAAAAACTACCATTTCCTTCAAGTTTGCACATTTGAAAAATTGAACGTACTTATGGTGGAGCATTTAATCATCTCACTCATACTCCTAGTTGTCCACCAGTACTTATTTCTGTAGAATTGTTTTCATGTTACTATAAGTTTTATAAACATTAGTGAGTAATGAGTCGGAGGACTGGAGGAGAAGTGTGAATATTGCTTTTCCAAGCTTTGCCATCACCATCTTTTTTTGCGTGTGCCTGCTAACTGTAAACCCAACTTAATCAGGACGTTCCTGATGAATGTTGCTTTCAACCTAATTGGAGTAATTGCCCACAAGAAGGATCATATGCAGTATCATTTCAATGACTCCAAACAATTGGTTAAATTGCAACACACAGTCCATTTAAAAAAGCACCCCCAGCTGTGTTCTGGGTAGGCTTTTAAAAAAAACAGGTGTGAAATTGGTATTTGCCAGCAAAGAGACTTCCCACTGTGTGAACCATTTTTTTTTTTTTTTTTTTTTTTTTTTTTTTTTTGTTTTTGCATTCATGCTAGTTTTTCGAGTTTTCTACTACAAGCTGTTAAATGAGGGTTTACATTTACTTTGGAATGAAGAAAGCTAAAATCCTTGAAGGTTCTGATTCCTCTAGTAACATCACAAGAGCAATACACCAAGAATAAAAAGTAGGATGTAAGTATTTTGGAAAAGAGTAATTGATGATGCTGAAACAGAGGTACGAAATGCAGTCCAACATATATTTTTATAAAAAAGCTCACAACACTACAACATCAGAATAATTCTAAATCTTCTAATATAAAAAGAATATTTAGTGTGTTCACATCCTAATCACACATCCCTTGCAAATTGCCATCAGGAGCTTGGAATTGCTTTTATTGAAGAAAGAGCCAAGTGGCAAAATTATCGTCTAATTTCTGGTTTTTTATGTTGTTGTATAATATGAAAATATGACCTTTTGATAATCAAAATTGGTGATTAATTTAACACAGTTTATTGTTTTATCAGAATCTGTGCTAAATTAAGCATTATTCTTACTATATTTTTCCAGTTTCCTTTAAAACTAAATCCATATGCAAAATGTCTCTCTTGCCTTCCTACATGTTTGTTTTATTTATCTTGTGAATCTGTTTTGGCTAAAATCTGTTCATGAAGAGGTTGAGAACTGGAGACTCTCTAAGAGTAGGAGTCGTGAGGAGAATTAAAAATCTAATTTCCCATTGGGAGTCCCTGATGTACGATTCACAACTGTAAACTCTGGCATCCTTCAATAGTGAGAGGACTTTGTGAAACTCTAGAATGCAGAATAGGGCAGATAGCATGCTAGAGATCATTTTTAATGTTAAAGTCCTCACTTACAAATGAGGAATTAATTCCTAGATCAAGATTTACGTTTCATTTCAAATTCTCACAGTTAGTAAATGATTAGAGCCAGGCTTTGTGCATATCCTTTTCCCAAGCTCTTTTCATTCCACAGCCCTCTACTTCTATAATGACAGAAATAATTGTTATTCAAATCATCCACACAAATAAGAGAAAAATTCAATGATAGTGAACTGTCGTCCATTGTTTTTATTGACCTACACTGGAAACTATTTCCAATTGCTATTTCATTCTAATAACTCTATTCATTGCCTTCATTTCACTTTTCATTCATATTGTTCTTCTCATATTCTATGTTTTTGCATACATGTTAAGGCACACAGTGAATGGGCCCAGAAGAGTCTATCGAATTACAAGCTCCCTGTGGTCAGGGATTTCACAGCCAAATCAGTTCTAGTTTTTGGATGGATGATACATTTAATCACACTTCATTTTATGATATGTTACAATAAACAGTGTGTTTGTTCCATGGGCTGTTGCATATCACCTCATTTAGTCTTCAAATAAGCTGTCTTAGGGAAATATATAGATTAAAAAAAAAAGATTCTAGTTGGGGGGGGGGAAGGTAAAGCATCAATAGCCCCAAACCTTCTAATCTATTATGCAGCATGACACATAGTTTTCAATTCATGTCTGATCTCAAGGTCGACCAAGTTCTTTCTTTCTTATCACCACTCTCTCTTTTGTCACTGTTAAAAAAAATATATGTGCTGAAATTGAATCAAATATGTACCTATCTCATAGTGTTTGTTTTATTGTAGGATAATTTTTATTGTGGTGAAATGAGTGTCTTCATCCCGTGAAAAAGCATAACCTCTACTCACAAAGGAGAGGTATTTTGCATGCTAGTAATACAGTTTAACAATTAATAACTTAGCTCAGACCCCCAAATGGAGGACAAAGGGGACTGAAGCACCCCTGTTTTCACTCTAATTGATAAAACTCACTAAGGGTTGTGCTGCTCTCAAACCTTTCCTTTTCAGTTTTGGAGAAGCTAAAAAGATACTTCCTGAAATACAGGTCTTAGTAATCACATTTGTTTTAGCACTGTACCATTTGGATGTCGTGTGTTTATTTCTTTGAAGGAGTAATAACCCTACATATTCCAACATATCAATCATTACTATGTGCAAAGGAGAATGTAATGCAATGTGAACAAAAAAGTAACACACTTGCAAAAGAAATAGAACTAAGCCAATGGGAAAACCTACAGATCTGAGAGAAAAAAAAGTGGCCCATTTATAGGGTTGTGGTCATGTTACGCCGTAGAGAAACATCCAAACTATGGGCAGCAAATGCACAAGTCTCAAAATCACCCACACCAAGGAGCAAGTTGTAGTCTTATGGCTACAGAACCTGAGAATCAGGACCCAAACTACTCTTGACTGACACTTTGAATATAAACATAAAACAACATTGCAAGGTTTTAATCATACAATCAACCTGAAACTGAACAAACCATTTAAATGAGTATTTACATTACACTTGCCACCTAGCTCAAATTTACACCATGGAACACATCCCAAGAAATTACACTTTAATTTATTTAACTTTGAACATTGCACACAGTATGCTGTATTGCCATACAATATTTTAATGCAGATTGCTTTCTTTTATATTATAGTTTTGCTTCCCAAAAATGTATCTATATTTTTTATACAGTGAAACAAAAATCAAATGCATTAAAATTAAAGGGGATTTTTAAAAAGTAACTAATACAAATGGTATCTTTTTTGAACAGATGGTGAATCTTAACTTTTATTTTTGCAATGCACATATTGTTAACACTTGACCTGGTATGTTCCCTTTGGATAATGACTGTAACATGATAAAGCAAAGAAAAAAACAACTAAAACTGTTATCCTGTTAGCAACTGAGATTAATTTGATATAACCAAGCATTGCTAAATAATCTGGAAAAACATGAGGTATTTTGTATATCTATTTTAGGAACATAAACTAGTGATTACAAAGGATCGTGACAAGCAGGTATGTTGCAAATTTCAGATTAATTAAAATGCTGTTTAACAAGCCTTATTAGAATGCAAAAGTTTTTCATGATTGCTGTCACAAGCTGGGTTTCAGTTTTGTTTGCTGGATTTCCTATCCATTTAAGCCTTTCTATTCCCTGTCCTCAGCTTCCATTCCTTTGCATTGAAGTGAACCCAAGCACAGCAACATTAGCCTAATGCATGAGAACAATGAGGTGAAGAAAAAAAGACTGAAGAAGTAAGTCTAATTACTCTAGTTTCATAGAATAAGCTTTTAAGGCTAAGTTCACACTAGGGCAATTACCCACCTAATTGCTCTAGTTTGAAGCTGGTTTGAAAAGATGTTTTCAGCAATGTGAGGGGAAAACATGCAAATTCAGTGGATTGTTGATCCCTATTGCCCTTTTTATTAAAGAAAGCCCCATGAAGTATATGAGCGGACATTCCTTCAACATACTTCTAATGTACCACAAAGCCTTTCCTGTTAGAACACAAGCCAGTGTGGAATTGACTATCTAAATCCATAGCCCCAACATTAATAACCCAACATGAACGAAAAAATGTGAATCTGAGAAACATGCTTTCAATTTGTATAAACATATCTAGCAACATGAAATTATAATTAGAATGACTCATTTTAATATATAAAGACTTATTTATTGTTTTTGTTTAAGATTTTCAAAAATAATGTCCTTCAAATAGGCTGTTTAGAGCTTTTCTCAGTTTATGTTAGCCCTAAATTGCAGGCTCTAATGAACCAACTGGAAACTAAAACTGACTGACAGAAGAATTTAATGGATTTAATTCTCAAATAATATCTGATGAAAAGTGTGGTTTCATAGAAAGGAAGGTAGGTAGACCAGCAGGAAGGAGAATAATAGATGGAAGGAAGGAATAGAAGGAAGGAAAGAAGGAAGGAGGGAGGAATAGGAAGGAAGGAAGGGAGGGAAGGAAAGAAGAAAGGAAGGAAAGTTAGAAAGCAGGGTTGAGGTTAATGAAGACTAAAAATGGTGGGGGGGATTGTGAGTCCTAAAGGTAATTCAGGCGTGTCTAAGCAAGAGCACATAGTGCTCTGAGGGTTGAAATCTCCTCTGGATCTGCCCTGCATGACCAGATAGTATAAAGAGAAATCAACTCAAAACATGAGTGGAATTTAGGGCTAAAGGGATTGAATCACTAAAACAATCTATCCTCATGTGTACTAACAAGAAACTAGAACTTTAGAGAACACTGTCAGAGTCACATAAAGAATTATTTTTTTTATTACAGTGTGCTCTCAAATCCAGCCCTCTGCACCAGCTCCTGTCTAGTAAAGGTTTTTACCAAATGGGGAAGATCAAATGGGGTCAGTATTATTGGGTTGGAAAGACAGCAGGAATGCCCTCCCAACAGCAGTATTTATCTTTAGGGGAACAAAAAGGCCAAATGTCAAAACTATAAATAAGGATACCTAAGTCCAAGTAAGTTACAAAACAAGAAGTGGCCTAAAGGAGACCTACAGAAGTGATTTCACAGAGAATGAAGATAAGGTGAAAGGAGGTATGGGGTGATCCACATCAGGAAGAAGTGGTGGACTCTTGCTGTGGTTTAATGCTCACATGTCCTGCCCCATTTCTGAGCTTTTGGTTTGGTTGATGGCAGTCTGAGTACGAAGATTAACTGGGGTGCATTGGGTGCTTTTTAAAACCAGACAGGAAAAGGCAAACTGTTCTTTAAAAACATACATAGGTTATGATGTACCCTCATCACATAATCATGGGATTGAGACAGATTTGGGATTGTTTTGGATTTTGAATACCTTGCAAATACATATGTAAAACTTGGGGATGGGATACCCAAGCCTAAAACAAAAATTCAATTTATTATTTCATATATGGTCTTATACACCATAACTTGAAGGCGAATGCATTATGCAATCAATTATCTACTAATTTTGTACATGACCGTAGACATTTTCCATTTATTGTTATCTGTTGGATAAAGCCTTCACATTTTTTGAAACATTTCTAATTTTCAGATGTTGGCAATATGGATGCCTTGACCTGTATTAGATTCCACTTTATTATGTTGCAATATTCACTTTTTTTTTTTCTGATGTCCACTTCTGTGATACAGGGAGGAAAAAAATAGAGAGAATTACGCCTAGCAGACAAAAATGGAAAAAAATAACATGTTTGTGCTCTTTATTTATAAAGCTATGTATTTAATAAGAGTAGGTAACCCCGGAACCAATCTTAGGTGTATCAAATATGAATACAAAATTAAAGAAAAGATGGTTTATATACACAATGGAATATTACTCAGCCGATAAAGAAAAATGACTTTATATATTATTGTGCTGGTAAATGGATGGATTTGGACACTATCATGTTTAAAGTTGAAATAAGCCAATCCACAAAAAACAAAGATCTAATGTTCCTCTCCAGATAGTGGCAGGTGCCAATACACAATGTAGGGAACTTACTGAGGGGAAAGAACAGAAGAAGTTCAGTGGATTAGATAAAGGAGAAATGAAGGGGAGGCCGTGGAGGATAAGAATAGAAAAGACAATTGGGATATAATCTGACATAACATTTTCATATGTTCATATATGAAATACACCATAGTGATACTCTTAACATTTGTGTACATCCAAAAGACTTGAGCATCCTAATTAGTATAAGAGATATATTCCAGTGTCTGCATAAATATGTCAAAATAGACTCTACTGTTCATAATAGTAAACTTAAAAAGGACACAAAAAAAAACACAGCACACAAAAAGAGTACCTAGAAAAGATGCTTTCCTTAAATATAAGAAGGACTGTGGGGTAGACTCTCGGCCCTTAGTGCTAAGCCATTGCCTGCAGAACCACGCAAATGTGTTAGGAAAAAAACTACTGCATCGATTCAAAGCCTGCAGGAACACCTGCACAGGGATGGAGTGCTGCGCCTGTGGCCAAGCTGATAGAGGAAACCACTTCCTGCAAATGGACTGCTGTCTGGCAGGACATTGCTGTCAAGGGCAAATGCTGACAGGCCAAAAGCAGTGGCCAGACTGGGGTACCAGCACTACTGTGGCACAAAAATGAATTTGGAACAACTTGCCACCTCACCAGGGGAAAAGTTAGGGGGTTCTGAGGGTTCTGTGCTCTGTGGCATAAAGTGATTGAGGACTCTATGGCTAAATCATGTAAACACTGATTGTGCTAATAAGATATATAACCCACTTGAACACTACTGCAATTAAACTGGAAGTCCAGTAAAGCCGCTATGCATCTGCCTTGCCAACCTCCACTGACGTCCTGGAGTCTGAGTTTTTGGACGGGTCCATTTCCTTCACAGGTGTTCGCAATGCTGACTCTGCCAGCCAGACAGGACTCTGAGTGCATTTAGAGCCTGGTGGCCTCAGAAAACCACCAAGAAAATTTCTGTTTTATAATAGTTAAGAAATCATAGAGAAAGGCAACATACTTGATCCTATGTTCGTGCTTGCCATTGAAAAGTTTTTTGCTTCTAATGTTATTACATTAAAAGGTTGTGATATATTCCTTTAGCGCTTTCATAAGATTTTAAGTAAAAAAAAGAAATTACTATTCTCCTTTGGTCTCAGTTGGTGAGAATTAAAAGAAAGGCTGTCTTTTGTTCAATCAAGAATGACAAATATCTAGTATAAACATTTTCCCTTATTTTCCCTAACAATTTCAACCATATAACTGACATCACTGGTCTTACCAGACCTTCAGCTAGGTTTTTGTTAGTTTTTGAACCAGCTCTGCTTTCTTTCTTTTTTTTTCTTTTTTTGTTTTATTTTTTTAATTTTTTATTCAAAGTTATATTTATAATAGTAGTATGCATTATAATTCATAATAAAATATAAGATCTTTTTACAATACATAACTGTTTGTATACAAAGTATATTTCATACCATTCAAGTCTTCAATCATGCATTTAGGATAATGATATCCATCTCATTTAACCACCTTTTTTTTTCTTTTTCCCCTCCCTCCCCCTTGCTCCCACTTGCCCTTTCCCCTCCCTTCCCTTTGACCATTCTAGAGTTCCTCTAATCCTCCTATGTACCCTGACCCAACGAACACTGTGAATCAGCCTCCTTATATCAGAGAAACATTCAGTATTTGGATTTTTTGAGATTGACTAAATTTCACTTAGCATTAATATTCTCCAACTTCATCCATTTACCCTGCAAATGCCATTATTTTATTTTCTTTTATTGCTGAGTAAAATTCCATTGTGTATATATACCACATTTTCTTTATCCATCATCTACTGAGGGACATCTAGGTGGTTCCACAACCTAGCTATTGTGAATTGTTCTGCTATAAACATGAAGTAGCTGTGTCACTGTAATATGCTGTTTTATAAGTCCTTTGGGAATAGACCCAGGAGTGGGATGGAGCTGGGTCATAGGGTGGTTCTCCATTCCCAGTTTCCCAAGAATAATCTCCATACTGCCTTTCCTTAAAAGGATGCACCATTTTTGCAGTCCCAACGCAGCAATGTAATGAGTGTGCCTTTTTTCCCCACATCCCCTTCCAACATTTATTGTTGTTTGTGTTCTTGATACAATAGCTGCCATTCCCTGACTGGAGTGAAATGAAATCCTTAGAGTAGTTTTTGGAAATTTGCATTTCACTAATTGCCAGCGAATGTTTGAACACATTTTCTTCATGTATTTGTTGATTTAATTCTAGTGATCTTCTTCTGAGAATGTGGCCTTCTTCAATTTCCCTTTTGTCCCATTTGTCCGAATGGATTTTAGTTTTTTTTTTTTTTGAATGCCATGCTTTTTGATTTCTTATATATAAGAGCCCTAGAAATCAGTTGGTCTGGACTTGTTATCCTATCTGATGGTGTCATGTATTAAAAATATTTTTTGTTTCCCAGTTATTTTGGCCTCTCTATTCACCCTCGACTGATGTTTATTCTTTTTCTGAGAAAGAAGCTTTTTTTAGCTTAAATCTATCCCATTCTTTAATTCCATGGTATTAAATTCTTGTGCTACCGGAATTGCTTGTTAAAGGAACTTTAAGCTTCAAATCCGACATGTCTGGAAAATTTGTATCTTAACTTTTTTCTTGCTATATAGTGTATAGTGGTCTCTGGTCTAAATTCCTAAGTCCTTAATCCACTTTGATTGATAGAATTTTGATGCACAGGTTGAGAGATACAGTTTTAATTATCAATCTGTTTGCATATGGCTTTTCCAGTTTTTCCCAGCACCATTTGTATGAAGAGGCTATCCTTTCTCCACCTGTACATAATATTGGCGGCCTTGTCTAATATAAGAAATTAGCTGAAATAATATGTATTAGTCCTCCTGTGTCCTCTATTCGTACCATTGGTCTAACAGTCCTGTTTTGTGCCAATGCCACGCGTATTTGTTACTATTGCTCTCTAGTATAATTTACACGTCTGTATGGTGAAGCCTCCTGCTTTAATTTTCTTGCTGGAAGAATTGGCTTTGGCTATTCTGGGTCTCTAAGTTTGCCATATGAATTTTCATCTGACTGCTTTTTCTATTTCTTTGAGGAATGTCATTGGGATTTTGATTGAATTGCATTAAATCTGTATAAAGCTTTTGGTAGTATGGACATTTTGACAATATTAATTCTGCCTATCCAAGAACAAGGTAGGTCTTTCCATCTTCTGAGGTTTTCTATAATTTCTTTTTTTAGTGTTCTATAGTTTTCATTATAGAGGTCTTTCACCTCTTTCATTAAGTTGATTCCCAGATATTTTTTTTTGATGCTATTGTAAATGGGGTAGTTTTCATCATTTCCCTTTCAAAGGATTTGTCACTGATGTACAAAAAATGCCTTTGACTTATGGGTATTGATTTTGTATCCTGCTACTTTGCCAAATTCATTTACTAGTCATAAAGTTTTCTGGTAGAGTATTTTTGGGTCTTCTAGGTATATTATCATGTCATCATCAAATAGTGCTAATTTGAATTCTTCTTTTCCTATCTGGATCCCTTTAATTTCTTTCATGTGTCGAATTGCTCTAGCCAGAGTTTCAAAGTACTATGTTAAATAGCAGTGGTAAGAGGGGGCATCCTCTTTCTTGTTCCAGTTTTTAGAGGAAATGCTTTCAATTTTTCTCCAATTAAGATAATGTTAGCTTGGGGCCGTTGCCTAAATTGCTTTTTTGATGTTGAGATATGTTCCTGTTATTCTTAGTTTTTCTCTAGTGTTTTGAACATAAAGGGGTGTTGTATTTTGTCGAATGCTTTTCTGCATCTATTGAGATGATCATATGGTTTTTATCTTTAAGTCTATTGATGTGATGTATTATGTTTATTTGATTTCTGAATATTGAACCAACCTTGCATCCCTGGGATAAACCCCATTGAATTGTGGTGCACTATCTTTTTGATATGTTTTTATATTTGATTTGCCAGAAATTTGTTGAGAATTTTTGAATCTATGTTCATTAACAGATATTGGCCTGAAGTTTTCTTTTTTGGCTGTGTCTTTGCCTGGCTTTGGAATTAATGTAATATTGGCCTCATAGAAAGTGTCTGGGAGAGCTCCCTCTTTTGCTATTTCTTTAAATAAGTTGAAGAGCATTGATATTAATTCTTCTTTGAAGGTCTGCTTTCTACCAGCAAGCTGCAAACCATTTCTCAAAGGGTCAGATAGTAGGTATCTCTGACTTTGCAGCCCATAAAATTTTCTGTTTGCAAACTCTTCAACTCTGCTGCAACACAGATCCAACACAGCTATAGATGACATGTGAAAGAGAAAATGTTTCTTCAATCCAATAAAATTGATTTATAAAAACAGATTTGGGGCCATATTTGGCCTGTTTTACATAGTCTCACTTACCTATTACTATTTATTCTGATGGCAGCAATATGTTTCAATTAAGAAACTTAGAGAAAACCAATTCTTGTGCAATGACTACAGACTAATTCAGGTTTTCCTAATCAGCAGAACAAAAATTCATCTGACTATAGGAAGAAATGAAAATAATTCTACCTATAACAATATGCCCATCTAGTCAGTAGGGCCATATTCTGTGTTGCAGACCATTGACACGTTTATCTTGGTGGGGCCCCTGGATCTGACTATTATATTCAAACTCATATTTTACTCAAGGAAAGTAAAAAAGAGAAATTGTCTTTCAGAAAAATAGAATACACAAGTGGATATGAAGAATAACAATCAAAATGACAAGCACATTAGAAAAGTCTAAAATCACCAGAGAAAAAAAGAGAATAATGGTTTTCATTTCTTCTCAAGTAACTCCCATATCTCAAACCAAGTCATATCACATATCACTATCTGATTTCCATTAATAGAATAAAAGCATGCAATCTTTACATTTAATATAATTTCAGTGAACTGCAAAATCCACAGCTGTATTCTCTAACGTATTTTCTATAATCTGTGGATAATATCTTCAGATGATTTAGAATAAGGAAGAACAATGGCATTGTCTACTAGGAAGATCAGAACAAACTTGGCAATCAGGCTGTAGCTTTAAAAAGGTATTTATGGTTATGAAAGAAAGTCAACCACCACAGAGAAATTCCAAGAAAGGTATATACAAAGTAAAATAAAAATAGTCTTTGTAGGAACTGTAAGGAAACTTAGAGCAATGTATAATCAACAATCAATAATTAGTAATTATTAACAAACTAACCAAAATTGATATTATGTTAAATATACTAACTTATTTTCTTTATAGGAAGCTCACAGAGAAAGAAAACGTTTTGTTATACCTGCTTCCTTTTAAAGATCTTATGACATTGACCATTGCCCATTGAGCACTAGAAAAGATAAATAAGCAACAAATTTGACTTGACAATTCATTGAAAGTGAACACAAGAGGTCTACAAAAATATAGTTGTAAATTTACTAGTAATAAAGAAAAAATTTAAATAGAAATACACAACACTTATTCATTAAGCAAATTTGAAAGCTTCATGATATCAAGTGTTTGTAGGAATGTGAGAAATGGAAACTCTTTTAGTACATTTTAAAACATCTGTGAAGATCCATTTGTCATATTTATTAAAGTTAAAAAAGTATGAAAATCTTAAAACTCAGCAAGTACATTGTTAGGTAACATAGAGAAAAATCTTTCTGTTATATAAGAATGATTGTTTTTTTAATAGTGAAAAACTGGAATTGACTTAGTATAGAGTTATAGAGGAATGACATATTCCATACAACTGAATATAATATATTCAGCAAAATGAATGAACTAGATTTACATTCATCCACAAGATAAGCTTTGAAAACAAAATGCTGAGCAAAAATTTATACAAAATTATATGTTCTGTGTTTGTAATTTTCAAATGCATATAATAAAAATATATAAAAAAAACTGAGATGATAGGTTTCTGTTCAAGAGAAAGAAAGGAAGGAGTAGCGGGAAATCCAATATAGTGGATAAACATATTCTTTCCTTTTATCTATTGTGTTTCATTTTGGAAAGGAAGAAAATGAATGGAGGGAGAGTGGAAAGAGGCAAAAGAAACTAATGCATGTTATAGATAAAGGAGCAAGTATAATATTTTCTACATGTTTGATGCATATTATTACTTTAAATATATTATATACAAAACACTTTCTTCACAATGTCTGCATGTTAAGAGTATTAAGACAATGGTAAAATAAGCAGACACATGTGAATGGATATTCACCAAACCCTGAGTGGGATGAAATGAGAATTTTATACTATGACACTTGGGAGTGTGCTGTTTATCCAGAAATGGAGAGCCAGACATCATAGCCTTTCCCTTTGGGCTTAAATAGGTAAAAGAGTTAAGTTCATGGAAGGAAAAAGATGGTTGTCCTATGAATATTTAGCTCAGAATGACTAGCCTAGAAAAGTGATTACAAATGAACTCTAAAGACACCCAGAACAAAGAATAAGCTTAATCTTGTTACAGTGTCTATAATAAAAAATGTTTTAAAAATGCACACATTTGAGACTGTTGATCCTAACTAAAAGTTAAGGTGTTTTTTCTTTTTTCCAGGAAAATTTTGAAGAGTGTTCAAATTCTCATGCCAAATAAAATTATACAAAAAAAAATTGCATGTGTTATACTTTTTGTGTATTGCTTAGAATAAATGAAAGAACTTAAATTACATGAATTTTGCATGTCTCATTACAAAACATGCTTTGCCTCTAGGGTACCACTGTTATTCAATCATCCATATTGCTTAGTGGCAACTTTTTCTTTACATTGTCATATGTTTTAGCAATAAAAATATTCTGAAAAACTATCAATCCCAAATTATATAGAAATTTTGGGTTTTGTAAAAGTAGACCTTTTTAATTGGAGATCCATTCAGATTATACTGATGTATTACCAACCTTGCATTTAGATTATTCCTCTTATGACTCAAATTATAAGTTTCCACTTAGTAAAAATTTGTAAAACACTTGGATATGCATGTTTTGCTTTATGTACTAGTTTTAAGGTGTAGAGGAAATTTCCTAGGCTTCTGAGTAAGCTAGTCATTTTCGTATTATGTAAATGTCTTTGGTTATTAAAACCACATATGTTTGCAAGTTGAGATAGTAAATGTTTAATAATCTAATCTTTAAAAAAAAAATCATACATAGCTGGGCAAAGTTGCACACACCTATAATCCCAGCAGCTTGAGAGGCTGAGGCAGGAGGATTGCAAGTTTCAAAGCAGTCTTAGCAATTTAGTGAGGCCCTAAGCAACAGTAAGACCCTGTCTCAAAATAAAAAATAAAAAAGGGCTTGGGATGTGGTTAAGTGATTAAGCACCCCTGGTTCAATCCCTGGTACCAAGAAAAAAAATCATATTTATTATAAAGTTATCTTCTCTATTTATGTACCCAATATTTTATAAGCATACATATATATATAAGTTTATTCATATACATGTGTATGGGCTTATAAAGTTTGCTAATATTAAACAATTACAAATAGCAATAATTTATACAATATTTGTACCTTAAATTCTGCATAATCAATTCAATCTCATTGAATGTTCAATGTTTTCATTGTTTTTCTTAAACTC